>WSXT02215664.1:0-32597 GCA_011762715.2 Neuroterus valhalla | reverse complement strand
TCGACAAATCTTTTTGTAGTTTGTACACGATCGAAACCCGAAATACCTTATTTCATCATAATGGATCATCGTGAAAGTATAATCAATTATTTTATAAATTGCAGTTCTATCAAATAAAAGTTTTCACTCCAAAAAAAAAAAATTTATTCAAACATACTATTCATGCATTTATTGTAACCAATATATAATTCAATATAAAGTCGTTCAGAAGATGAAATACTCATTTTCCGTATTAATGACACATGCCAATTCTCCATTCAGTGAAATTGTCAAATTCGCACAAATACGCGAGCATTTCCTGCTCCTTGTAACAACCCCTTCTCCAATTATCTGGCCCCATTAGGGTAGGCAAAATGCCGAAATTATCGCTTTATTCGCCCATCGACATATTAACACAACGATGCGACAATTAACAGCTCGTTATGTTAACCCACATCATTCATTCGATTTTCGATCTTCAGAACCGCAAATTTTCAGTTTTTAAATTAGATGTACGAGCATTCAATTACGAAAATTGCGATTTTATCATTCCTCCGTTTTAATTAAACGCTTTATCGATTCTCGTTGGTTTAATTAGACTGGTTTTTAAGTTATGTAAAGGATTCTGCAAGACCTCTTATTTCGTGTAAGAAGCTCCAGTTTATCTCTTCTTATCCTGTTTTCTTGGTGGAGAGATGAGGCTGAATATGATGGGAAAAATTATTCGAATGAGGACGAACATTTCTCGATATAATGATGGTGAAAAGGAAATGGGGTATCATGAAGATGTGAAACTTTTTGATCTAGTATGGGCATAAAAAGCAGCAGACGTTTTTGGAGCACCAAAAAAACTTCTCAAGTCAGACGAAAAAACGTTCTCAAAACGTGCAATATTCTAAATACGTCCTAAACGCGTTTTGAGAACCTCAGAGAGTTTTGGAAAATTATTGAACCCGATAAAGAATGTTCTTCAAAATGTTCTAAAGACGTTCGAAAGACTACGTAGCTTTGATGTCTGTCTGTCTCCTCTTTGATTGTTTTACTAAAAAGTTTTTGATACTTTTTCATTATTGCGCTTTTTTAAAAATTATAACTATCACACTAGTGAATTCATACACAATTTTGTGTGCAAGTATGCGTCCTGAATGAAAAATTCAACCGCAAGAAGCTGCGATCATCGACTACGCAGCTTTGCTGTTTGTCTGTATCTTCTTTGATTGTTTTTCTCAAAAGTTTTACTCAAACTCCAGTTTATCTCTTCTTATCCTGTTTTCCTGATGGATAGATGAGGCTGAATATGATGGGAAAAATTATTCGAATGAGGACGAATATTTCCCGATACAATGATGGTGATAAAGGAAATGGAGTATCATGAACATGTTAAACTCTTTGATCTAGTATGGGCACAAAAAGCAGCAGACATTTTTGGAGCACCAAGAAAACGTTTCAAGTCAGACCAAAAAACGTTCTCAAAACGTGCAATGTTTCAAATACGTCTTAGGAACGTTTTTGAAACATTACCCAGGTTTGGAACGTTATTTGACCTGATCAAGAACGTTCTTCAAAACGTGTTAAAGACGTCCTTGATGCGTATGTCCAAAAATCGTGTTTGGAGCATTCCATCTTCTTCCTCAAATTTTTTGCCCGCTGGGTGAACTCTGGTCAAACGATTCTCATGTGAGCATTTCTACTCAGCCCTACCAGTATCCAACGAAAAATTCTTCCATCACTGCGAGACGTCATTCATTACCGTTCCCCTCGCTGAGAAAAAAGTACATCAATGTTTCAAGAGGCAGTACATAACCACCAGGGTTATCACAAGAGAGATTAATGTCCTTCTGTGCGCGAGCAGTGAAATGTTGCGCCCCAATGAGGCTGTGACGAATTTGATACCACCCTCGCAGTTCATTCATGGGGCACAACACAAAATGGCCAAAGGGGTGCAACACCGAGAGACCGCAATCCAACCAACGTACAACATGTTTATGTATCGCAGCCAACATTAAAATCCCAATTTATGCGAATATGTTCGCTTTAACCGCCTCCATCCAAATCGAGAATGGCCCCTCTCATCCCCTTCTGGTTACCTTCATCCCTTACACGACCGCGAATTCGCCAGGCTGGTTCAACCTACAAGTTCACTCACCGCAGGGGGCTTCCCGTGTTCTAACTTTTAACTATACTATTTATACATCAGCCTCTGGCACAAAGTCGCGTACGACGATTTTGTGTGGGTGGAGGAACATAGGTACGAAAAGGCAAGAAGAGATGAAAGTCAAGGGTTGGGAGATGAAAGATGAAAGATTGTGGTGAGTGTTCGTTAATTCTCGAGGTGACGCTTTTCGTCGCTTTCGAGTCACCAAGTAGGGTTGCAAAGTATTCTGTTCCGGCACGTATCGTTCGTCACTGATGAGTTCATGATGTAGTAAATGAGTAAAGCGGTTTCGTCTCTTGTCAACGTTTCGTGAGTCGTATTTTTGTATTTGTGGTTGAGTGAACACTGTTCTAATGCTCCCTTTTTAAACAGAGTTCTTCTTCCATGTCGTTTGTCTTCTCAACGCATGTTTGGTGTTTATCTTTAGCCTTTAATGTCCAATTATGCCACTCGAGAACAACACAAATGATGGGATGATTTTAATTGGAAAACTGGTAAATCTAGGAAAAGAGGATCCTAATCCTCTTGAAAGACATAAATATTTAGACAGTCAAATGAAGTTTGTGATTAGGCTAGTCAAGTAGATTTGGTGTATTCTATAAAAAGCCAGGTGTAGATCAAGCAAATTAAGAATTTCAGGGTGGCGATTTGGCGGACGATTTCGAATTCCCATTCATTTCCCGGTTCTTCCCGGTCAACTAGGAGTAACATATTTATATTTGTCGCAAAACCTTAACCTTTTTTTCCATTCATGACGTTCATTCTAAACATCCGTTAACACAACAGATCAAAAATGAAAAATAAATCAATTTTGAAGAGAATACTCAAGTTTTCAACAACAAAAATAATTTTCTTTACAATGAAGAATATGAATTTTCAAGTAAGATAAATTTTCAACTGGCGCACTTCAATTTTCAACCATGATGGTAAATATTCAGGCATACAGATTATTTTCCGAGCGAAAAGAATAATTTTTCAAGAAAAAATACAACGTTTTAACAAAATAGTCGAATTTCGAACCCAAAACATAATTATTTTGCACCAAAAAATGGAACAGCAAAAATTTTAGTTCAACGAACCAATTCCAAACCAAGTACAAGAGTTTTCTACTAAAACAAAGAATCTTCAACTGAAGGAGTTGAGTTTTCAAACAATTGGAATGTGTTAAATTTTCATTCGAGTAACATAACTCATAAAAAAAAACTAACTTTCACCAAACGATAACAACTAACTTTCAAGCAAATTATTTCACATTTACACAAAATGATGAAGAATCAAATGAAATTGTAGTAGCATAATATTTCTTTCCTGAAACTTCCTGCCCTTAAATAAAAAATATAATTATTTTCTGCAATTCCCTGTCCAAAATCAGGAACATAAGGAAGAGCAAATAAAACGTGATAAATACATTTTTTTGAAAAAATGAATATAATTATTCTTTCTGTAGGTTTGCGCTATCATCAATTCGATTATGAAATTTGAGTCATCTAAAAAAAATCTCAGAGAGCAACAAATTTGCAAAACCCTTTTCTTTTAACGGAAAAAGAAGAAATTCTTCCTCTCATGATGTAAGATGTATTCAAATATTTAGAGTCAGTTTAAAGGAACGCACAGTGGGACTAAATCCCGAAAAGGTGGCCAAAACTAATAAATGTTTATAAAATGGGCCAAATTTTCTTGCTGGAGGGTTTTGGGGATCGCTGATTACGAATCCGGTGTCAAATATTCCCAAAACAAAATGGCGTATTCAATATGGCGGCTGATCATGCTAACTAAATGTTTGATTCTTTTAAAAATTTGTGTAAGGAGGTTTTAGAGGTCGCTTACTACGAATCCAGTGCCGAAAATTTCAAAAACGAAATGGCGGATCCAATATGGCGGGTGATTATGCTTAATAACTTTTTAATTCAATTCAAAATTGGTGTTAGGGGGTTTACAAGGTCACTGAATACAAATCTAGTGTCGAAAATTTCATAAACAAAATGCCGGATCCAATATGTTGGGTGATTATGCTAAATAAATTTTTCATTCTCTTCAAAATTGGTGTAAAGGGGTTTTCAAGGTCGCTCATAATTAGTAATTACAAAAAAATCAACTTCCTTGTTCTTATAAAAATCATTCACACTACCATGTAATGATGAAATGTAATGCGCGCCTCTCCGCGACTCATGCTTCAAAATGTAAAATATCAAATAAAAAACGCATCCGCAGGCACCCGCAGGTATTTTTTGATAAATAAATTCAAAAACGTTTACTGAGCACTATGATATTTATTAAGTGTTAGGATACTGTAGAATAATCAACTTTTTATATGTATCAAAATCAAGTTTTGTCTGAGAGATCAGATAATTCGTTTCTAAAAAAAAGTTATTTTGTCAAAAAACAACTGCAAAATTTCGTTTCAGAATTAAACTCTGATATTGTACACATCTTCATCTGAAGAATCCATTTTTCCAGTTTATATAACGATCACTTTCGGGAATTGTTGTTTAAAAAAACTAAGAGACACTTTTTCTGTATCTTGCTCCAAGAACTTGACAGAACAGATAAGACCGAGTTCAGACTAGGTTCCGAAGCCATTTTTACAAACAAAAGACTATCTGACTTTGGAAATGAAGGTACGAAAACCTTCATTATCAACTGCGCCAGCCAAAATGGCGATATAAAAAAAAATTTCCATTTTAGCCAACTTTTTTTGATTTGTGACTACTGTGAAACGTTACAAATTCTTCAAATCATATGATAAGATCTCTTTTCGATTCATAAGAAGAAAGCGGTCATTTGTCGTATTTTTTTGGTAGAATTTTTAATAGTCTTTGATTCAAGTAAATTCCGGGGTTTTTAAATAAATTCCTGGTCATTCAGACGGAAAACCCAGTTATGCTGTATCCCTATTTTCTTGTATATAATTTTTGTCACAATCCGAAACAACACCCAATCTGCGTATTCTAAGGATCAGCGCTTTTCTGTAACTCTCAAAATCTTGCACACAAATTCTGATCCGAAATCCCTCTCATAGTTCCCTACATTTCCTTACGCTCACAGTTCTCCAATTATTTTCCCCCTTCGATTAACATAACTTTCTATTTTCCTTTCCTCCGATTCGAAACTACTGGGAGCCTTCCTCAATTTCAAACTGAAAAGGAAGAACGTCTGCTTTATTTAAATTCAGGATGAGTGTTTTTGCGAACTACGTCTGGATTCGAACGATCGAGTTTCCCCAGTTTCTGGACGAATGATACTCACTACTTGTAATTCGTAGAAATACGACTTTGGATTCCATACAATCATACATGATTCCATAGGCACTCACGTATGTGAGGCAAGGATGGAGAAGATTCTAAGGAACAACTCGAGAACTCTTTTGAGGGATACTTTGCAAGTTTTCTTTCCTATTTACCTGACACTGAGGGTCTCGACCCCAGCTCACTGAAATCAATGGGATGGAAAAGAACTCAAGCAAAAACGAGGTCTGTTGAAGTTTAATATAAGCGGAAAAGGGAGTGAGAACACTGTTCCTGTTTTTATCGCTCTCTATCGGCGTTAAAATTATAGCTTCTGGTGTAAACACATATCTTAGCCGTGCATCTCCCGTCCGGTCCCTGTGGAAACGGGAGTCAGTTGTCGGGCTAATCGATTCCATCTGGTAAACGTGAACGTGTTCGATTGAATACAATAGAAAACTAATTACGTTTCTGTTTATTGGATATGTTCAGAGCATTGTAGACCAAACAAATTTGTTCATGTTCCAATAGTCATTATTACATCTCATCAATTATATGCAGTAATTTCATATTTCAAAAGACCAATATTTCTTATACAAGACATGAATCAAAAGATAAATGAAAACCAGTCAATGCTATAGATTTAAAAACCCACTCAGAATACCAGACTTAAATTGGAAGTGATCATAGTTGATCGATGAAGGCAAGCTAGCTAGTTCTTGATTAATGTGAAGAAATAAGAAAATACAGTGAATCTAAAGATTCTTGTTGCTTTCATTTGTATGAAAGAGATAAGAAAAAGAAAAGTAGATCCGTTAACGTTAACCAGAAGGCCATTAAATTGAAGATTCTTTAGTAGGTCTCGTGACAGATTATCACAGGTAGCACGCGAGTAGGAAGAAAGGTTTTAAAAGAAATTTAACGAGACTCGAAAAGGCCTTCACGGATGGTTCGTTCGATTACTATAATGATACATCTCGTTAAGGGACTCACATATGTCTATCGCGTGTCCGCCGTGGTAGCCGAGGATCATCGTGCAGAGAACGAACCAGGTTCGCAGGTAGTAGTCCATCGTGGTTCTAGTCCGGGAGCCAGTAATCATCGAACTCTCATAACCGCTCCTGCAAAATGAAAAACCATATTCTATTAGTCACGGCCATTTTTTTATGACAAAATACAACAAAAAGGTCGTTAGGAGTCATTAGTGTTGAGCTTCTAAACACCATAATCTTTTTTTTTTTAGGGTTTCTTAAAAGATGGGTGAGGTAATGATTTGCCCAACAGTTTGTTATGTCATTCCAATTTGTAGCAGATTTGGTTATATAAAACTACACAGATTAGGTTTAATAAAAGTAGGTGCAAAAATTAGATACCAAAGCTCGCCACCTCTGGAGACGTAGAGTAGAAGATGAGCTGAACAGAAACAAAGAAGAATTCAATTTTCAAATGGAAACAACCACTCTGATATCCCATTCTTATAAACTCCGCAGACAGCGTGTAAACCCTAATAAAACCCAAAAGTGCTCATTGGACAGTGCCTTTTTTCGGGATAACGAAGGCCCTTCCATTTGGGCTTCCTTCTACTCTTTTCGCCGGGTGAAATGGCGCGGTTCTCTCGGTTCTCGAGATAGATATATGAGCAGGGTTTGTACGAGAGCGGACAAAGAGCTACATTCACGCTAGCAGCCATTACGCGTCATTATCGAGATTAGAATCGAGCGTTCGAGAGCACTGCGCCGAAGGGCCCTCTGAGTTTATTTCTCGTTTCTCGATGTTGGGCGTCGTGAAAGAGGGACGAAAAAATTCGCCGGTAAAAGACTGGAAGAAGAAAAGAGAGAAAATGGTACAGAAGGAGAAAAAGGAATAAGAGGGAAAAGGAATCAGAGGGAAAAGAAAAAGAGAAAAAGGTAAAGCAAGATAACATGAAGAGAAAGCAGAGTTAAATAGCGAGGGGGGGGGGGGGGTAGGTTAATTAACCGCAGTTTCTTTGACTGTGGGTCCTTTCGAATTTCTCGATCTGTATCAGTGGATTTGCGGGTTGGACTCTCATTATTTTGCGTCCTACTACTGCCGGTACTGAAGACCACGCAGGACCCCTTGTTTCGATCGTTGAACGATCTTAGCTGCCTTTTCTCATTCCACCTTTTTCTTAATTTTTATTTTTTCTTGCGATGCGAATCAGCCGAGAAATTGACAATCTCTAAGAATTCCAACGGCCGCCTACTGTCTCCTCCAACAACACTTTCGAAGAATCATATTGGGCGGATGTGCGCTTCATTATGCTCGTCATAGTTGCGGGGACGAGGCTCTGATTGCTCGAGGGAAACACAATGCCTTTTCGTAGGCGAAATTGAGTAGAAAATAAATCAAAATCCTTATTCGACTAACAGTTTTTGTAAAAAATTAAAGGCATAAATGTGTCGGAAACTGATAATTGAATGGAAGTGCACGCAGTGAATTGGAGGTATGACAAATATGGATATTACCACATTAAATCTAGATTTTATCGCATCGTAGGAAAGACACCTTTAATAGGGATGATAAACTCTTCTAAGGATATGAATTCGCTTTGGATGCTTCAAATTTAAAATTAAAAATGAAGTATAACGCGATTCCGTAACTCTTTTCTGTAATGAAGGAATTAAGAGAAGGTCCGAAACCTCAATTTTCTGGAATGAACCCTTCCACAATTAAACTCCAATTTTTTCGCAACCTTAATTATGGCAGCTTGCTATTCAGCGAGCTGAATAGTGGAGGATAAATCGTCGAAAGGACTAATTATAACGTTTGAGCGTCGTTAAGTTTGCAGTTTGCAAAAAGAAGAGCCGATTTTCAGGAAATAAAAATACTAACGCCTTCGTCGCATTAAATTCGAACTCGAATGGAGTTACATGCTAGCAGGATACAATTATATCTCTCGTAACAGTTTTAACTGGGAAGATGGAGAAGGAGAGGCGAGTTTCCGGGTCGTTAACGATGCCAGAATTTGAAATTAACTCATACTATGGTCTTGTAAAATTTTCGATCGAATGGCCTTCCAACCGGACGGAACATTTAGCTCTCCAATCAGACTCAAGAGGAGAGCAAAGCGAAGTTTTTCCATAATTTAAGAAAATTTTAAAATCTTATTTCAGAGAGGATTCTTCATCAAAAAATTCAAGTACGCACTAATTACTATTCTGGTTCTCAAAAATATAAAAATAATGGTATAAGAGTTTTAGAGCTAAACTGAAGGTCTTGCCAGCGCGAGCAAGAAGCGAGAGGTATGTTAATTTTAATTCAAAACCCCGCCTCGTCTTTAGGACGAAATTCAGCCCTTGGAAAAAGTGGATGCTTGTGTTTGGACGGTTCTGCGAGCTTCGGTCAGACAAATAATTAAAGGCTAAAGAACAGGTTCCCGCGGAGTAGGCGCCGTCGAATCGTTGGCGAGAGCTCTTTATCTCACCATAATCACCGCGCGATCTTCGCGAGGGGGCTAATTAACAGAAATTACTATGAGCACGGTGACAGCCAGATATTCTTTTTCTGCAAATGAGTCCAGAGCTCACTATCAACACACCCCAGCCAGGTCAATTATACTCACCATCACGATCGAGTTTCCTCGCGTCAAACAACCGTTTTGACACGGGGAAAAACATCCTTGGCTCTAAATACGATAAACTAGGATCAGGCTTTTTCCTTGGTCAATTAACTCTTCGGAATCAAGTTTTTCAAGCAGACTGAATCATAACTTGTGTTCGAAAGATGTTAAGGTATGATTAGAATAAGTAATCATGGTGTCTGCTCGACGGTCTTCCGTTGAAGTAGACGCTATGATAAAAATGAAAGTTGTGAATTAGGCCTCAGTAGCACTAATTTCTATTCCTTAATAACCTTTCGTACAGCGGACAATTAGTGTCTGGCCCTAATTGCCGTCATCACTCGAAACAAAAAGGAAGCGGATATTGCAGTTTGCTTCTTTCGTTAGCATGGTGAGAAAGGTGCGAATCAGATCAGTTGGAGCCTGCATTGCAGCAGCCTCATCTCATGATAAAAAAGAAAGGACTAATTACGCGATTCTTTCGGACTACCGTAGTGTGCCTTGCCATGTTGATGTTTATCTTCCATGGAGAGCGAGATGGTTGCCCAAGATGGAAACACGTCCCGTTTATAACAGCAGCTCTCCCGAACCGGTATGGTGTCGTAGTATGGTTAAAGAGGAAGCGTCTCAACGCTCGAAGGGACGGATGCTAAAGTAAAGCGGCTACAGCAAATTAAAGCCAACTCCTTATTATTAATTTCACCGAGCTTCGAGACCAGGGGGTGCCTTATCTTCGATTGGTGTTTACGAGCCGCCTCTTATTCGATTTCAGCCAAGATATGCGTTTCTCGTAATTTAACTTCTTAAGTGACAGATACACTGAATAAACGCATCTACACAACGGATGAATTCATTACTTAAAATACGATAATGGCTGTTTGAAGACATATAATAGCTGTTTGACGACGTCCCGTGCGCAATCAATTCGAGCTTTGGGGTAATGAAAGAGGCTCCTAATTCTGAACATCCGATTCAGGAATCCTTTCTTTGGAAGAAGCGCTTTATCAGTACTCCGGCATCATGAGATCAAAGCAACCCTTTCGTTTGATTTGGTACCTGTTGAAAGGTTTTTTTTTATTATGGAGATGAAATTTTCTCTGGAACTAGATTGACGACATGAGAATGATTGATGTGCCTTTTAATTAAGGGATTTACGGATGATTCTGGTACTAAATCAAGGTTTCATTACTTGACAGGTAAATGCTCTTTGGGGCAAATCAGCTTACGAAATGGACATTTAAATGGTCATAAAGTCGTTTAACGATTCAGTCTTGTTTTATATGATGTTGCCAATGACGATGATGATGCGAGCAGCCTTCATTCATATCTCATTCATCTAATTATCTTATTTTCTGATGCGTATTTGAATGTCTCTATTCAATCTCGTCAAAGTATTAAACCAGGATGATTCTAATTGCGATGCAGTTAAACTTGGATCATTCTAATTACATCAAACACCTCGTCAAACACTTAAACTGGAAGACTTTCATTTGCAATTTGTATTGTATTCAAACTTCGCCTAAGTCACTCGTGTCACATTTGTTTTCATATTAAACTGAACAGTTTAGGGACAAGCGTACCAGGCCAACGGAATCACGAGTTTTCCTTCGTGCATTTCTCAAGCAAGACAAGTCCAAGTTTGTTATATTGTATATACATGTATGAAGTGTATAATATCGCGATACAAAATTACAAACGTGGCACGGACTCGTTCACGTCGCCGTTGGAAGCCACTAACGATCTCGCCAGACGTCTCCTTTGCCTGACGGTGCCTTTCGCAGCGGTTTTGCTTTGGGGCCAAGCGCCATAATTCATCCCGAAATATTCGCCTACATTCTACCGGGCGGCCGCGGGATATGCCCGCAAAGGGGCCAACTTTTGTGACGTACAATGCATGCGATGCACGCGAGTGAGGGCAAAGAGACCGAGAGGGTGAGAGAGCTACGAAAGAGGGCAAAGAAGGAGAAGGAGAGGGTTAGTGCAGCCAAGCCATGAATTATGCAGTTTGCTCCAGGGCCTAGGCTACAGACTGGAAAGAGAAGCATTTTCACCCTTTCCAGGTCTGGCTCCAGCAGAGTCCAGAATGATTCGCGCCTTCAGCAAGTGGCCTAAACATCTATTCTGAAGATTCTAAAGTACTTTTTGTCCCCTCTTGGATACACACACTTCGTATCTTATGAATTTCGCCTGGCATTTTTTAGCTCTATAAATGTATAATCAATGAAAGAGAGGTCAAATGTGCGATAATTGTCATGGCTGCCGGATATAACGTGCCTAATTTCGGCTCGCTACAAAATTGATCAAATTATATAGGGGTTAAGAATGACGTCAGTTTTAATTCGAGGGTTCCCTCACGCGATATGGCAAAGTGTGCAAATGTTGTATAAATTATGCAGAGGCATAAATTGTAGAAAAGGTGTGTACATAATTTTACGAAGTGGCATAAATAATTCTTCAAGTTTGAGAGGATTTTTTTCTTATTTGGATCAGCAATTCGGTCGAGTGAATTGCGTCTCGTCTGCCGGCTCCTCAGGCATTTTGCCCCCTTCGTTTGCCACTAAAGTCGACCCTATCATCCAGTGTTATGTGCAGGATACGAGCTGCTTCACTCCACTTTTCTCTCCACTTTATCCTCTCCTTGGGTCCTTCCTCCGACACTTGGGCTCGGCCGATTGAAATTTTCATGCCGGCACGTCTGGTCCAAGTTTATGTCTCGAACAAGTGAAATGCAATCGAAATGTTGCTTTCAAGTCGAAGAAGGAGTTGCATCTCTCTTATGCAACATGCAAAAAAAAAGTGGTTGGAGAAAGAATAGGATCTCGAGAATACAGAATATCGATATTCTCGAGAGGCTCTACTTCAGGTATAGTACAGTTCCTGAAAACCGCTGGACGCTGAACTTGCTGCGAACAATCGAGGGATTTTGAATCTGACAACAAAGGAGCGAATGTTTGAGAGAGTTTTTTTTGAGGAGGGTACAAGAAGCTATTTCCTTGAAAGTTTAATACAAAATTCTGTAATGTGGTGTAGGGAATTCATACTATAGGTTTATAACGTTTGATTAATATGGGATGGTTTTGAAAATAATATAATTCTCTAAGTGGCTAACAAGGTAAAATAGCAAGAGATACATCAAAATCTATTCAAAGATTTAGACAAGATTTTTTTCTCGCGACCTAATGAGGCTCAGTTTCCAAGATTTTAAGAGTCGAGTCAAATGCAAATTGTAAGAATGAAAGAAAAGAGGAAGATATCTAATGGACTGTTATGTACTTTCAAGCTTCCTCCAGTGGGATCATTGTCCTGTTCAGTTTCTTTCATTGTAAAAAATATTTCACCTTTCACTAAGTGGTAGTTATTTGTTATGAGCCTCAAATGTAAAAAAAGCGAACGGCTAGAACCGGAGTCTCGGCAATTTGAAGCTAAAACAGTATAGCTATATCCTTCTATAGCTATAGAAGAATTCCGTATAGCTGAACCGCTATGTGACGTGAACTGTCCCCCTCAGCATGGGTGTTTCTAAAAGTGACTTCAAATTGGTTACTACCGTCAGTTGCTTTCTTCTGAGGGTAGAGGGGGCCGCTCGAGTTCAGCTAAACGAGCGTGGAAGCGTTCAGGTAAATGGAAGTTCAGCTAAACGAGGGTTTCGCTAAACGGCTAAACGAGGGTTTCGCTGAACGGCTAAACGAGGGTTTCGCTGAACGGCTAAACGTGAGTCTTCTGTATTTAGAAATCGGAATAACTCCAACATAGAAAGGTACCAAATTGTATCCTAAAAACAAACAAAAAACTCCAACTCTCTCTTTCAATCAGATAAAACACATGAATATTTCCAATTTGTTGACACTCAAATCAATTATTCTCAGTAAACAGCTTGACAATGCAGACAAACTTTCAATAATCTAACATCTTTCGTTGATTGGTACGACTGATTACGTTGATTGGTAGCAGCATCTGTCCATTTATACAAGAGAATAGGCATCCTGTTTCTGCAAATACGAACAGAGAGATCTGCTTAATAACCCTGGTCACATCCTAGGGAGGGTATGATCTAATCAGTGCGCAAGGCGACGATAATGGCCTCTCGTAAAACCATAAGCCGGCTGGCGATTTTCGTGGTTCAGCCGCTTATAATACATCCCCACCGGAAGATGACGCTCGTCCAGAACCATAACGACGCAAGTAGTGAGGTCCCAGGGTGGTTTTATGTCCAGCGTTATGCCTCAAGTCGCGAAATCCAGCGAGCATCGTAACCACTCCCCGCATGTCGCTTTGCGCTCTAAAGGATTAAATTGTCCATCATAAAATCGACCCATGCGACCCATCCGGCTCGATAATCGGGCCGTGGTAATTAACGCTCGATTCGATCTTCCGCTCGTCGGAGCAGAATGTTCGCGGCGCGCGACAATTTGCTCTTTCGAAGGTGGCTCAAGACCTGATAAAATAGTCATAGTAGGTCGCGTTGCTGAATGGAATAAAAATTTGTGTAGCAATTGAAAAAACAAGGCTGACTTTAACCTAAATCATTGTAGCAAAACTAAATTCACCTTAGCGATTAGCCAACTTCGAAGCAGAGAATTAAAGGTTACGAGTCCTTACACCAAGAAACATCAAATTTTTCGCAAAGATTAATAAAAAAGCTTGCGTTGTCTCCACCGAAACACGGTTTAAGCGATTCTTTTTAATCCACTCCTTCGGAAATGAGTTCGTACTTTGTTTACTTGCTCTTGATTATGTTCATGATACGTGCACGTGATACTTTTTTGGGGATCTTAAAACGACACTGCTATTCTTTCTACAAGATCAGCTGACGTACATAAGGTTACCTTCCCTAGATCTCTTGAGTCAACCTTGCCTAATTTTAATCATGGCTCGAGTTAGAGGAAGTGTAAAACCAACTTTTATTGAGAGGAGCATTTTCATTCCCAACGATATTAGGAGAACTGCAGCAAAAAAAATTTATCTTTGTCGAGTCTCGCGTGTTCTTTTTTCCCCCAAGACCTCGTAGAATATTCCCTCAAGAATTCAAATTCCTCCACATAACATTCGATTCGTGTACATCGTTGGCGCGTGAAACGATATTCTGATCGTCGTAGGTGCAGTCTCGAATTTTTTTTCTTTTTTTTTTTTTGTCAAGTTCTTACTTTTTGGCCCGTTTCACAGGATGCAAAAGCATTCCCTTGTTCGTTCCCGTACCACTACCCTGCAACAACGCGTCGCTCGCAAGCCGCACTTTCTGTCTGAAAGGTCTCAGAAACTTTCTCGGCCTCTCTGACTCGGCGGCTTCCAACTCTCTGCGAATACCAGGGCTGCATTAAACATGGATAAACGATTTATAGGGCTTCGAATGATCCCAATAAAATGAGGGTTGAAGATTCGAAAAAGGTGGACTTGACTTTTCTGACAGGCATCGTTTTCGTATCAAAGAACTCCCTTGAATCCGTCCCTGATCTCGGAGGACGAGAACCGTAATTCTCTTCATGGAAAAAAATGAAAAGATCTGGAGCTTAATTCAGCTTCATATATCCATGAGCTTAATTTTTTAGCACAAAGTCAAACAGATTTGTGAAGGAGTTGGAGAGTAAATGGTTGATTATGTTCCCTGAGGCAATTAAACTACCTCGATAGACATGATTTCGAGTCTTTCCGAGACATTAAGCCCGCTACGTCTTCTTTTTTATCCAAGTCCCATCAACCATAGCGCGAGTGGAGTGGTCGCGGCTCGGTTGTTCGAATTCACGCTGGAAGGCTTAATCGGTTATTTGCACAGCGTCGATGCGGGATGAGCGACGACCTAGCCCGCCTATCGTGTGGAAGAATTATTAAGTATAGCGATGACAAAGCAGATAGGAAACCCAAGTTTCGTGCCGGGCTCGATTAATTATCAGCAAATAACGAACAGCTCTTGGTGTGTACTTCCATTTATATCTAGATCGCGAACAAATTTCAAACGCAGGAGGCCCTCTGGCAGAAGGTTCCTAAAGTCTCATGACCACGGGAGGTTTGAATAATAATCTTTCAACGATAATTGATGTCATTTTCTGATTGGATTTCAATTCCAGTTTCATTTTATAGTTTTCAATTAATTTTGACAACTACAGCGCCGAAAAGGTTGCTGTGATCCCATAACAAATATGGCCACAGGAAGCAAACAAGCATCAACTCAAAGGTCTCATACTGACAAGAGCAGCTTATCTCAACAATTATTGAATCAATTGGACAATCATCAAAGTTTGAGTTCACAATGAAAGTGTTGGATTATGGCAACTATGGTATATATGTATATAGAGCAAAAATATAATCTACGATTTCTAAGTGCTGAAAACGATATATTTTAAGTCGTGTGTGTTCTGCGGTTCTAAGAAAACAATAGTATGGTGTATGAATCTGATGTTTGTGACACGTTCATTCTTTAGTCGAATCTCGCATCTCAAAGAGTAAAGACCTGCCTTCCAAGTGCCCTTAATAAATTGATCTTTTTAGAATAAATCTTTGTTATCTGTTCATAACCTGTTTTTCAAATAGAAAAAATTTGGAGAGGAATTCAAAAAACTGGTTCCATCACAGGTCTTTTATCTCGCTCTAAAGCTCGTGCGAAAGTACAAATATCCTAAGCACATTTCGAACGCGTCTCGTTATTTGCATGCATATATTTGGACCGTTAATGAACGTGCGAAGATCTCGTAACCCATTGCCGTCGCAGTCTTGTTCTCCACGCCCAGGACTTTATTTTATAGGGTGGGAAGGTGTAATGAGCTTTCGTGAGCTTCGCTCCATGGCCTCATTAAAAGAACGTCACTGTCGGACTCGTGGTCGTATTTTTCCTTTGAATGTATATATATACAGTATACAACATACACTCGAATAATTTAAGGAACGCGATATGGGCATTTCACGGGACAAGGAGTTAGTAAAAGGTTGCATAAGAAACATTTCTGCTCTGCTCCGCCTCGACAAGTGAAATATGCTCTTATGATTCGAAAAAACGGTCCCTAAGTGGCCGTAAAAATATTTGGAACGCATGCAAGCAATTATTTCCAGAAAGAGGGCGTATGAAATATGAATAATGTTTTTTCTTCTTCCGAGAAGAATAAATAGATATTCTGTTATTCAATAGTTTAATTAATTACTTCTTTTGTGTTTCAGATTGAGATGCTTCAGATCAGGGTGTCAGAAACACTTAGGATTCAAGTAGACCGATATTGGTTGTAAATGGTAAATTTTTGACTCGGAAAAATAATTTATTCAGAGTACATTTTTTATATATACACAAGATATCTTAGGTTTACAGAGTACCTGGAGAAAAAATGTTTTTTAGAATACCAAATCGTAATAATGAGAAAGATCAGAGGTTACTTCCAACGAAATTTCGAAAACTGGACGATCTATTTTCCCAACCTCCATTCGAATGCATAAAAAAAGTGGCTTTTAGAAGATCAAATCGTAATCAAGAGAAAAATGAAATAATACCTTCATAGATATTATGGAGATATGTACGATCTACTTTATCAATCGCACAAATAACCATTATCATGAAATTCTTTGCATCTCATGCTAAACAATCATCATTTTTATCGTATCTACATTTGTGTGCGTGTCTCAAAAAATGTTGCAAGATAAATTCGATTCATGTCGTTGCAGCTCGACATTTATTTATTTTATATTCATCTGAATTCCTATCTTCGAATGCGAGAGAATGGATTTGAACAGATATCTTTGAATGAACGTATCTCACATAGTTGACATTTCGTATTATGAATTTGAATAAATTTTCTCAAACTACCGTCGTTCCTCTTTCCGACAATAACACACACTACCTTGATCACAAGAGTGGCAGAAAATACACGTTTTATTCGAAAAGACTTCTATTCGCTCTGAATTTTTGCCGAGTGAAAGGTTGCAGGATGTTTGAGTTCGGATCTTCCAAGAAAAGAAGTGAGTTCCCATGGGGTGCCCGGGAGAATTCCGGCACCGCGTTGGACCAACTCTGATGTAAACTGTTTTCTTAGGCACTTGGAGCTCTTTAAAAATTTCTAAATATTTACTTTCGAGGAGAACCCTCAGGTCGGTGCTTAGGCGGTGTACATTCTCCATTCGTTTAAAGCCCCTGAAGGATGGATTCGACTTTTAGAGGCACTGGCGAGTCTCTTCAGCTTTCCGTATGTGTGTCCAACACGTGCGAGAAATTCTCGCGAAGAAAACTCCCAAGGTCCATTTTCTTCAAAAAATATTATCTTTCCGAAGCTGCATTTGAAACTCTGGTAGTCCTAAATAACTCTCAAAGAAAAATAGAACAAATTCAAATCGTTGGAAAAAAGTAAACTAGAAAGCGTAGGGTGGTGATGCATGGGAAAATTTAAAATTCCAATCCAGTCATCTCTCAAAAATTTGATGACTTTTCCTGTTCTTCCAGGTCTTGTGTCAACTCTCAAATAAAGGTAAAATCGTATGGCAATAAATCTTCACGTGTCCCAATTAAAAGATGTAAATCGGCCAAACACGTCATTAGGCTCATCATTTTTTCGACCCTAAAAAAAAAGAAGTCGTAATGGGAAAGGTGGAGAACCTTGGCGTCACGTGGTCGCCAAAGCTGAAGACAACTGAATCCTCTCTGGTTCCTCGTTAAAGATCTCCTTCGCGGGGATCTACTTGTGCCAGCTGCTCAGCTCTTGCTCGAGTTCCGACAAAAAATTCGAGCGCGACGTTATAAATGCCGGTACAGGGAGAATTCCTTTCTCTCTCTTCTCTCTTTTTCGCTGTCTTTATCTGCTCATCCCTCCAACTGGCTATATTTACCGCCATAATAAATTTCAAGTCAGAGTTACACGGGAGTTGAAGCAGCTCGCGCCCGCGCTCCGCATAAAATCCGTGCGGATTGCATTGCTCCTTTATCGAAGACCAGTAAACAAGTTAAACGAGATTAGACTCGTAACCAAACTCTAGCAAAGTAACCTGCCACTTTAAGCAAGCGGGAAAGTCTATTTTCTTATGGGAGCAGAAGTGGAGTGATAAAATGAAGGGTGTTTAGTGCAAGTGGCGGAGGTTATTTAGATCTATTCAATATTATATAAGAATAACACAACATGAATGTTTACAACTAGAAAGTGAAAGGTTTTGCAACGAAAAATGCAATACAATTTGTGTGTCTCACTTTTCCAATTTTGTTGTTTAGATCAGCCCCATTTCCACAGTATCCAAACTCAATTCAGGGTGTGCATTTAAATCGATTTCAATTGAATGCTCTATAAAATATTCATAAAAATACAACTTTACTCTTCAAAGGAAAAGGAGATCTCCAAATTGGAGTTGGTCTGATTAGAAGGGGAAACGGAGATTTCGCTACTGCGCTTCATCTTCTAGAGTAGCAGCATTACTTTCTTTGGGCAAACAGCAGTCTCCACTGGGTCTTGTAAACATCGTCTTTCTCGAACCTTATCTCCACCCGAATAGTAGGACTTATTGCTTTTACCTAGGCCTTCCTCTCCATTCTACCAATTCCCTCCATCAAGATTTGCTTTCCGGGCGTGGCTGCACAGGAGGCTTTCGAAAATCTACACTATAGCTTATAGGCAATACCCTCGATGGAATCGGACAGAATCTGGAAAAAAATCGATACTAAGTTATAGTGACCAGCTGGTAGCTGATACGACTCTTCAACCGGTTTTGGTCATAGAGCGCGATTGACGTTTCCGATAAGATATTCCATACCGACAACCAGATAGGAACCCATTACTATTAAAGCGAAATAAAATAGTTGAAATATTTCTTTTCAATTTTATTGGAAACAACTCAGGATGCGATGAGATTTGGAATCTATCGGAAAAAGCGAAATCATTCGATATTCTGATTGAATACGAATGTGATCAAGTTTTATGGATCTGCAGTGCACGACATTTTTTTGTTCCTACCAGCCTTCTAAAAATTATTCTGATATATTTGGAAGACAGATTCTATATACTAATTGTATTATAAATATGATGCTATTTCAATCTAAGAAGTTACGTCTGAATTGAATGGTAGGAGCGAATAAAGTAAATCCAGTCCTCTTTCTGAATTCCATGGACGAGAATGTTATGAATCTAACGCTAATGAATAATAAACTGTTGTTTCAAATTTTCAATCCTGGACCCCTTTTTGGAAATTATTTCAATACAAGGGTATATTACCAGCGGCCGATTACCATCAGCGTACGTGCTCATACGATAATCCGCGAGATTCGGCCTGGCACTGAATTGGTATTTACCACAGGACACGTTTTCGGCATCAGAGAGAACACACACTGTGTGCAAAGCACAAAGGACATGTGTTATGTATGTATGGCAAAAGAAAAGAATAGAAATCCTTCAATTTTTAACGGCACTTTACTGAAAGCTTTCTCATATTTGAACCCTGAAAATTCACAGGAGATTTAGGAATGCATAGAGATAAAGGGAATTCCGAATGAAGTATCTTGATTGGTTCAATATATTGAAAGTAGCAATCATTCGTTCCGATTGATACATAATCTTGGGTTGCTAGAATTTGAGCGCGCCTAGGGCGCACATCTTCCGGATCTTGCGCTTCGCGCTCCATGGTAATATCACCTCACGCTCCGCGCTTGGTGTTTGTACTTCCCTACATTTGCATACAAAACTTTTAAAACTCGAAAAGTTTTAAAAATCATCCTGGAAAGCTCCCAAAAAGAAACATTTTTTTTTCTCGAAAATTTTTTTCATATCTTGCATTATTTGGCTAAAAATTCTCATTTTCGTTTAATATTTCGAATTTTTAAAAATGCCACAACTCTGCCAATTTGACTTTGATCCAAAAAAAATCGTGAGAATAAATTGTTTCACTTTCTACCCACTAAAAGAAACCGTCCTTACAATTCTTAAGTCTTGGAAAAAAAGGCAAAAAAAATTTTCAAGATGCTCCCCCTCTTCTGTTTTTAATCCAAAATATCTGGTCAACGAACTCGACTTTTCTTTTTGGTCCCTGAAAATGAGTGCCAAAGCACGATCGAATATAATCATTCTTTCCAAAGTTATCGATTTCACAAATTATTTTTCATTATGTTTGTGTTATCAAAATTGGAATTTTCAATTTTTTGAGGAAACTCAAAAAATTGTATTCACGATATTGTAGGGCTCCCAAAAAGAAACATTTTTTGTTACAACACATGCATGATTTCAGGCCTTTTCAAAGCCTATAAAGCGAAGATAAAGCTTTACTTTTCACTCCCTAGGGAGTGAAAAGTACTTTTTACTCCCTACGGAGTGAAAAACAACGTCAGAGGTGAGTAATGAAAATTATACATTTATAAGCTCTCATTTTACGATAATCATCCCACCCACCGTAATAACTTTGAGGAAATTTTGGTCGCAAATAATAGAATTTTACGGTTATTTATGGAAAGTTATCATAAATTACTTGAAAAATAACCGCTGCCTTATCGTAAGGCAGCATAAATTACCTGTGGAGTTACTATAAATGACCGCAAATTTTCATAAATTAGCGGAAATTTATAGAAATTTTTCAAATTGAAATTTGGGTCTTTATGGTAAGTCATAATATTATCCTGCAAAATTACCATGAATGACCGGAAAATTCTATAAATTTTCAGAAATTTCAAAAATTGAATTTTGGGTGATTTATGGTAAGTCACCATATTTCCCTATATAATTATCATAAACGACCAAAAATTTACATTAATTTCCGGAAATTTTTAATCGAATTTTGAACTTCTTTGCGATCATGCTACTTTTTTTCGAACACCAATATTGGCTGAAACCATGACTGTATTTCGAGAAATGTCTGGAATCATCCATTTTTTATCAAAAATATCGTATGCGCCAAGGGGGAGAGGGACTTTTTCGACTTGTGCTATTTGATTAAAAATTCTCATATTCGTTTATACTTTTGAATTTTGAAAATAACATAACTCTGACAATTTCGTTTTTATCGAAAAGAATGATTATGATAAATTGTTTCACTTTTTAGGTGCTACGAGAAATTGTACTTACAATTTTTAATCTTGGAAAAAAAGTTCCAAAAAAATGTTCAAAATGCTCCCCCTCTTTGATTTTTCATCCAAAATAGCTGGTTAACGAACTTGATCTGTCTTTTTGGTCCCTGAAAATGTGCGCCAAAGGGCAATCCAATCTGATCAGTCTTTCGAAAGTTATCGAGTACACAGATTACAGATTACAGACTACAGACAGACACCTTCGTAAAAACCATTTTTTCTGACTCAGGGGGTCTCAAAACATGGAGATTTCATCAAATCCGCGAATGTCTGTTTTCGATTTCCCCGTGTTTCGAGGTCTACTTTCTACAAAACGCATTCTACTGATTCAAACATTTTTCACAAGCATTTCAAAAAGTTTCTAACATCATTCCGGAGAATGTTCTAGAAGGCAATAAATAGTTCATGTTCCATGTCTAAGCGAGAAATAATCAGTTTGAAATGTTCCAAAATGGAAATTTGATTTGAAAAGGAGTATTGAACCGTGGCTTCCTTTTTAGGACATCAACGTCCTCCGGGTCCACCTAATCTGGTCTCTGGGTATATGATCAAGAAGTTCTTGGCAAACCTAACCCGAACTAGTTGAATGGATTTTATCGATTTGCATAAATTAAAATGCATTGAGTGGGCTGGGTAAAGTGAAATGGATTCTATGATTTGGAACTTGTTCTAATTTATGTGCCAGGTGCATATATATGTCTGGAGTCGGAACTGGTTCCTTGTGCTTGATGCTCTTCTCTTGTTTGGAGCGAGTTCAAAATTGATTTTGCGCTATCGTTAGCGTCTCTGACATCCATTCTCTCGAGTCTTTACAACAGAAGCACACGCCCGCAGAAATGTAAATACCGGTCGTATCGGCCAATCAGGCTGATTGGTCCCATTCGCTCGAATACTCGTCATTCACGGCTTTCATGCCTGGAGCATGTTCATTGTTCAAGACGAGCTTGTCGAATGGGAATGTTACAGTCAACGTCGACAATTCGCATGCGAACCATTCGCAATGATATCTCCGAATTCTGATGTACAGGAAAAATTTGAACATCAATTGGATATCAATTGAAAATTCTTGTAAATCGAATTAACACAAAAAACAACAAAAATGCAGGGTATGGCTCAATTATTCTCAGTTTGGGCTGACCGAGAGATTTTCCAACCATTTGACAATAGTGTCTAGCAATAAGTTACGATGATGGTATGCCTAATGATCCTTATGGTTGTGACTGAGTAAGCAATAAAATATGGTTGGAATAACAGAAATTATGCTTTTTCCAATTATTGCTTTCAGTTCTTCTTATTTCACTCTAGACTCTCCAAGAGGTAACTTGGAGAATCGAGTGGTCTGCGAGGTGGTCTGTGTTTTCGGAATTGATTACAGACATGAGCTGTTCAACCGAAATTTTCTGGGTGATCATTATAATATCTGATGTAAATATACACAGTGGTTTGTTTAGTGCGGAAAAAGAAAACCCGCTTGAAAGACGAAACTCCTTAAAATGTTTGCCTCCATAAAAATCTGGTCACTCTCGTCTGCTCGGCTTGCGGCACCGGATGTGGAAGACATCATATACACAAGATACTCACAAAGTTTGAAAACATCATGAGGGCTTTACAACTCCACAAGGGTCGTTTTCTTCACATCTGGTTGAAATTTATTCTCCCTTTCGACTCCCATTCTTGTTCTTTCCGAGCAGTAAATTTTGACCACAAATGAGGAAGTAGAAAGACATCATTCTAAATCCGACATTTAGGATACCAATTACCCAATTCTTTGAACCATGATTCAATCCCGCATGATGAGAATCATTAAAAAATTTGATGGTTCCTCTTTTGAAATATGACTCTACATTGTAGAACTATAAAATATGTTAGCAGATATTTCGCAGGGACTGTATCATGTAATTTCTGATAGTAAATGTCGGCGGGATGCGTTAATTGAGTCGTTAACCTTATCGGTCCATCAGCATCAGTGCGAGGAAGGCGCTTCTAAAAGTCGAAACCTTGCAGAGAGGGACTGGGAGAAAGACCACCCACTCACTCAACCGATCAGGCGTGAACCTGCTTAAAGGTAATCTAAAGAGGGCATTAGCTCCCGACTCGGAGTCTTCTGATAGCCGACGCGTGCTGGGTGCTCTAAAGGGTTAATTGTGTTTTTATCCAAACGGCAGCTCGATCAGCCTTTGATTCCTCTCCATTCCTTTCATTTCTCTCCATTCCATTCCTTTCATTTCTCTTATTTCGTTCAATCGAAAGATATCTTATTGCAAAGCCAGAGCAGAAGTAGCAGAACCATTTGCTATCCCGATTCTTTACTGTTATGACTACTACAAGTGCAGCATTATTATCATCTTTATTGCAGTATGCTCTTTGTGCAAATGGCATGATAAGAGTGAATTGAACCCTCTTTTATGAAAGAGAACTTGTTTTCTTCTGCCCTACCTCTTTTAGCACTTTAGGTTTTTGTAATTGCAATACAAATTTTATCTTGTTAATGTCCCTTGTTCCTTAATTTGTGAGATGATAACTTACTGCTGAGGAATTTCTGATGAGAGGCAGAATGACTCACCTGAAACAGAATAAAGATGATTTCATTAGTTTTTTTTTTTTCATTTTTGATGCATGGAAATATTGAACATGAGTGTCGTAACATTTTATTTCTTATCAATCGTTTGAAGATTGCAGTCACATTAAATCTGGAGGTATCAATTTTATCCGCGACAAAATGATCTGAGATTGCAAGAGTCGTTTCTTTCTTTTCTATTGATACGCAGTTTTATATTGATGACACACTGAATCTAGAGGTACCAATTTGATCTGCCGCAAGATGGTCCAAGAATCTAACTGTCATGTTTTATTATATTGATACAGATTTTTCATCAATGAGACACTAAAGCTCAAGGTATCAATTTATCGTCAAAAAATGATTGACGTCAATTTGAATTGCAATATAAAATTGATAATTCCCAAAATAACATAAATTTCAAAATTCACTATGATGAATTCAGAAAAATTTCATCAGTCTACTTCTAAAAGCAAACTGATAAAAATGATATGCTCGAAACCTAAACAAATAGTTTTCAGAGCCATATAGATTTGAAACCTAATACAGGAAAATATGAATTTCTTTGTCTCCATCAATTATTCAAAGTTTTTCTAAAACATTCCTAGTTGGTCATTCTCATGTACTAAAAATTAGTTATTTCCGAATAGAAATTTTATGATTTCTACTCTTACTTACTACACCCTTTTTTTGGAGAATTTTTTTTAAAGAATTCCATTATTTATCTAAAAATCCAGCAATTACTTAAGGGTATCATCCTTTCGACTTTGGAATTGAACTTTTTTGATGAAAATTCGTCTCCCTGTGTTTGGAATTCGATTATTTGGTTAAAAATGAACTTTCTTCGAAAAAATACTTGTTTGCGTGTTCAAAATTCAACTTTTTGTAGAAAATCCACGTTTTCAATCGGAAATTCAACAATTTGTTTAGAATTTTGTATGTTTTCACTGAAAAATCCTTCCTTTTTCCAAATTTATCAGTTCGATTTGAAAAATCACCATTGCGGTACAAACTCCATCTTTTGTGATTAAAAATAGTTGGAATATCAGCAAGTACGGATTCGGAAAAGATTTATCTACTATTTTATGCTTGGTTGAAAAGACACTTCTTTTTGTTCAAAATTCGATCAGTTTGTTTCAACTCCAATCATTTTAATAAAAATCCATTTTGGATTTATTTCTAATCCTTTCGGTTGAAAATTCAATTATTTTGTTCAACTTCATATTGTTTTGTCAAAAATTCATATATTCGGTCAAAGGTTTGTATTTTTTGGTATAAATTTGAATATTTGTGCTTGAACGCTAATTCTTTATTCACCTGAAGATAAATATTCTTGATAGATTTAAATGTTAAAAATAATTTACTTTTGTACGAAAACTTTACTAATTGGTCAAAATTTCAGTTATTTAGTTGAAAAGCATATTTTTTCACTGCATTTCGGTTGAAAATTGATATTTTAGTTGAGAATCTATATCCATGGATTCCCAACTTAAGAAAATTTCGATTTAGTAAAAAATAAACTTTTCATGAAAAAATTAATTTTTTTCATCCAGAATTCATATGTTTTTAAAAATATTCCATCTTATTATTTGATTAGTTCTCTCTTTGGGTGAAAAATTTACTTATCTTGTCGTAAATTGAACTATTCGGTAGAAACTTCATATATTTTGTTGGAAATTTCTTCGTTTTTTTCGTTCAAAATCGAACTATTTTTTGTTACAACATAATTTTCTTTCTTTTGAAAGTCCACTTTTTTATGTTTGGTTGAGAAAAAGCCTTTCTCTTTTGAAAATGTTTTTTTTTTAGTTTTAAATTCAATTATTTCAATAAAATAATTTTTTTAGTTTGTGTTTAAGCCCTCCGATAAGGAATTTAACTATTTTGTGAAAAATTTTATTTTTCTGTTAGAAAATTCACGCATTTCGTGAAAAGTTTTTAGTTTTTAGTGGAAAATTATATCATTCGATTTTTGTTTGAGAATCAATCTCTTTCTGTAAAAATTTTAATCATTTGGTTGTCATTCCGTGAATTCAACTCAACCAATTATGACTCTTCACGAATCACGCGTATCTCGCAAGGGATTAAATTATGGCTCAATACTACGGAAAAAATGTACTCGGTTCAAATTCGTCTTTATGTCTAAAAAATAATTTTTTTGGTTGAATACCTAACTATTTTTGGTTAAAAATTAATTTCTCCTATAAAAATTTCATTATTCGGTTAATTTATTCATTTTTTAAAGGTCTTCTTGAGGATATACTTTTTTTGGTTGATACTTAATTTTTCAAACAAAAAGTTTATTTTTCATCTAAAAATGAGATTATTTCATTTTCGGGTAATGATGGACCAAAAGGGTATCCTTTTGATTAAAGGTATATCTGCTTGGTTGCAAAATAAACTATGATGTCAATAACCATTTTCATTCATAATTGTCATGTTTCAGTTAAATTCTCGTAGAGTCTCTGGTTGGGCAAGGATATTTTTCAGTAGAAAATCAAATCATTTTGTTAAAAAAAAATCTTTTTTGCTGAAAATGGACCTCTTCGTCAATAATCAGAAAGATATGCGGCGATTCAACACCCCGGGATTGTTTGCGATCTCTCACTAGACATTCAGCAATCATCACTGGCAATGAGTCAATAACAGTCTGGCACCGGCTCTCATTCGATCTCTGTTTTAGCATCCTTCAAAGAATAATAGTTTATCCACGACACATGTCGTGTTCATATGACAGCAGGGAACATTTCTAGCTGGCGAATCTCTCTTTGATCGGTCGTGCTCTTTTAATCGGCGATGGAAATGGAAATTCGCCTCGCTCGCGAGCCGGAAACAAGAGGGTTCGATAGAGCAGAGTTGATTCTGCCTTACTCAAAGTACAATCTCGCAGACAGACAGCTCGAGCCGCCTGACAGGCACCCTGCAGCGAAGGAGCAGGAAGCCTTTGTCGCTCTTCGACCGCTCACGCAATGTTTTATGTTTCAGCGTACGGATCACGCTGTTTGTCGTGCCTGTGCAAATGTTGCTTTTTCAACGGACCCAACCCAAAACGAAAAGTAATTATAAAGCACGCGACCCGCGGTTCATACACGCAGACATTTGTCCACGCTTACACGCATTTCAGTGTCAGAAACTTTGTCCGCAGCGATAATTTGTCCCAACGATTAGCAGAAATCAAAATTAGAGGAGTTATGATCAGTTTGTGTTGTTCAGCTGATGAGGGTACCAGTCACCTGCAGTCTGGTCAGACAGACAGTGTTTCTTGGACCTACCGTCACACTTCTGCAAATCGGTTTAGAAACAATCCCACTGCTGTCACTGAATTCTCCCCTGGTATGACAACTCAAGATGTCATTAGCCTAATGCATTCCGCTTTTATATTAATCATTTCAGAAATTGAAGAAATGTAATTAATTGTTCTCACCGAATTCAATTGGAGGCTACCTAAATTTTTTTCCATGAAGAATTTTTTCAGCGTCAAATCGATATGGGGACCCTATATCCTTCAATATCCGCTTGCTACGTGCTCGATACATCGAGGTGCGACGAGAGGGGGTTCGAAGGGTAAAAATCGACGAATGGAAGGACACCGCCTCTGAAACCCGTTTCTTATCGAAAACCCTTTCTTGGCCTTTCAGCTCACCACAAAGAGTTTAAAAAAAGGGATAAATCGAGCTCGAGAGCGCACGCGCTTCGGAGAGTGCATCAAAGCTAAAGGAATTCGAGGCTGCTGTTGATCGGGGCCTTCGATTACGAAGAACTTTCCTCTCTTGAGCGACCGTCACCTCCCTCTGAGAAATGGGACTTGAAATTAAATTATGATTCTTACTCGTTTTCGTCCCTTTCATCTTCAATCTAAATCACCTTTAATGCCATTATGTTTGTCAGAGAAACGAAAATAGTATTACTTCCAAGATTCGTCTTCCTTAGATTCTTTCGGTTCACATCTTTGCTTTCAGAATTAAAGGATTGAAAGTTTCTTTCAAGACAGTTTCTCTGCAAAGTTTCTCGAACGGGACAATTATTTTACGAATCCTAGGACATGGAATCGCAGTTTTGGGATGGGACACTTCTTTTTGCTAATAGCATGCACGCGACCATCCTGACCACACGTGCGCAATAATGGGCGTGTGGCACTACCTACCACACGAGTTCAGGGTAGATTTTTCTCTCATCCCTTACATTTCTCTATCTGCATTGGTCCCTTTCGCTCTCCCTACCACGAACACCGCAAATTTAATGCTCTGTCCAAAGCACCCCATCTGGCGCTTGTTATCCAGAGTTATTAATTAGCTGGACGCTTTACGCCTCCGGACAGCCCACAAAGCGCTGTTGAGCGATCCCTGTCGAATTTGTAATCCGATACCAAAAGTGTGGCACTAATAAACTCAGGCAGCTGGATATTCGAGAGGTGGATTTCAGAGATTGGATCATTGGATGTCAGTTAGAGCTAGGAGTAAGCTCACGCTCAACTGCATGACGAATATTCATAGCTTACCCTATTTTCAAGAACTTTGCTCGAGTTACTAGGTCACCAGAATTGGGATTGCCTAGCTCTTATTATTCTGGAATGATGTGCTGGTAGAAGCTTTCCCCTATATTCTGCCAACTTCATTGCGCTTGCGACAACGAATCCTGGGATCCGAGACAACTAAAGTTGCACGCGAGGTTGCGATGGGGGCAAAGAGCGTGCTTGATTCGGTCGTAGGTGCAGAAATACATGATCCGGACACGGTCACATTCGAGTCGCGTCCGCAACAAACTGGATATTTCCGTTGAGCGAGGATCGCGTAGGCTGAAGTCTTATAGACATAATGACCTGACGTTGCGCTTTTTTTCTCACTTATCACATGCAAATCCTACTTTATTGCGATTGGTATTCTTATTAGGCGCCTAGCTACCTCCACCTCCTCTTACAGTTAGCCTTCTCTTTATTCCTTTTCCCGGAAAGATTTATGAAAAGTATCCTCATACCTCTCACATTAAGATTACGATGATTTCGCTTACGTGCAGGGATCCAGAAATGGTAGAATAAGAAAAGTATCTAACGCGATTTTCGAGTAACTGGATCGAGGATAAGAGAAAGAGAGTGATGCTCTCGTGTTTGCCACTTGAATGAACCGAACTGGTTTAGCGATATTGATTTGAGCTGGAAAACTGGAAGTAGGTGGTGTCATTTCGGTTCTATGAGGTAATAACCGAAAAGAGGAGAATGCTTTCTTCTAGCCATTATATCTAACTCTGTAAATAAAGTTGTTTTTTGCCAACTATGGGAAAGCTGAACAATAGGTGAACAAACTCCCTAGTAGGAGGGTAGTTCTATTGATCAACTTCTTTCCCATTTGTCTTGGAATTGTTATCGGACAGAACTCGTATGGAATTGAATTAACTCTTCCAAGTTCGAACTCTGGCTTCTTGCAGACTTTCCAAACTTCATAACTCGAGCCGCACTCTGATTGGCTAACATGGAGGTAATCGAGTTACCTGGCTGATTGCGAGCGGCTAATAATAACGAGGGGTTCTCGTTGCGAGAGGAAGGTTTTTGGATTGTATCACAGAGGAATTTGGACGCACTCACTCGAAAAGGAAAGGGTAAAAGTGGGAGAAAGGGTGAAGGTAGGAGAGGAGGTAAAAGAGGGAGAGATAGACCTGGATCGAGCAGAAGGATCATTCCCCGTAAAAGCTACGGATCCGTGGTGATATCAACCCCCGCGTGCCTGGAATTCTTCGCGTAATTGCATCGCGTGGCGCCACGCCAGAACGATTGCATTTTCAGCCAGCTATGTAGTATAAATAGTGAAAACATGGTGGTGGCTCTTCTGACAATTATCCGGACGAAATTTCTGTTCAAGAATTTCGCTTTCTGCGAGTGAACCGTCGAAACTAAGAGGAATAGGAAATATTGAAATTCTAGTAGCTTTATGAATTTCTACAACCTTTCAAACAGGAGGCAAGCCAGGAGGTCGTTAATTTCTCTAGATCTCTACAAAAACAAATAAGATAGTGCTCATACAACTCTCTTACTCGAGTGTAATTACATCTGAAATATTTCTCCACTGACAAATAATTTTCTTTTAAAATTACCGCTGGCAATAGAGAAAGATTTTTGATTTTATTTTCTTAGGGAATAGACCATGCCTCGTTGGGCAAACAACTTTTATCTTCAGAAAATAGAAGCCCAGAAAATGTGAAACATTCTGGAAACCTCGTTTACAGAGACGGTTTCGTGTTTACTCGAAATGTAACATGATATTTGAGAGAGAGGGTAAAATAATGCATTCTCGAGTTACTAGACAAGCAGACTGAAGGTGTCAATCTGAAAGCACAATGGATAGATAGTACCCTGATTTTCATAGTTATCGGACTTGATTGTTATTAAATTTGTCTTGAACGCATAACAAAGAACTATCTTTGTTCTAGAAGGAGAGACGAAAGACTAGGTAGAATTAGGGGCTCAACAATAATATTGTTCCAATGACCAATCAAAGGAACGGAGAGGGAAACGTCAAGACTACAGAATCCCGAAAGACTACAAAAGCGCCTTAGAACAGAAGAGAGTATATATCTAGTGACTCGGGAGAACGAAACAGTCAAAGAAAAAGTGTTTGGATGGAAAGGGGTATCAGGAATCCTTCATACGTCGCGTCGCGACGCTATCCCCAGACAGGAAACGGGTTTCAACCCTGAAGGCTTAAGAAGAGTCCTCCGTTATTCCCCCCACTCCATGCACCAGAGGATAATCCGATCCTTTCGTTGCTCTCGAGGAAACGCTTTACGGAAGCGAGCGCGGGAACGAGTCCTTCGGAGCGAGATTAAGTCGCGATCGGCTTGGCACTTGCCTCCAGTGATCTACCCTTCATGATACTTCGCACCCTGTGGTTCTTCCTTTTGCTGATCGTCAGTAATTTTCACTTAAGGCAAGTGCTCACTCACCTATAACCTCCGAGACAAAAGGGGTAAAACTTTTTTTAAGATACAATGATTAAAATGGTTCCAAGAAATGAATAAGAATCAGAAAGCGACTTAATCCTGCAGCCAAGAGGCCCTAATTGCTTGAAATAGTATTGACCAACAGAAAAAACGGAAAAAATTTCTAATTCCTTCTGAGATCCCATCTTACCTACCCGTACCGGCGTACAGTACTGCGATTAGACTTCTTTACTCAGAGAAAAAGTAGTTCAGAAACAAATGCATCTTTCTCTTGCATGTTTCTTTCAAAGCATGCGAAAATCTCTTTTAGACAAATACAATCATTTGGCTTCAAGATTGTGTAAAGTTTGTCACGAAAGGATGTTTGCTACAGTAAATTCGGTTGATGTCTAGTGGAAATCAAATGAAACTGACGTTTCAACGTTTATGGTAAACGAAAAAATCAAAAATGTTCCTTCTTAAAATCTAACGCATCCCGCCAAGTGCCGGGGAAGGCAGTCGATTTCAACCCTTAAATGTCACAAATCGATTAAAAATTCTAAAATTTTTTAAAAGCTTCTTACCTAAAATCTTAAACATGGATTTAGTAGAGTAGGTTTTGATGGTAAATAAATGTAAAAAAAAGTTTCATACCCCTATATTCCGGGGAAGGCTGTCATTTTCAACCCCCCGAAAATATAAAAAATCGGGGAAAAAATTCTAAAATTTTTTAAAAACTTTTTACCTAAAATGTTCAACATGGATTTTGCAGATTTTGGTGGTGAATAACTGTAAAAAAATCATCCCTTTATCTACCGGGAAAGGCTGTCATTTTCAACCCCCAAAAATATCAAAAATCGGGAAAAAAATTCTAAAATGCTTTTGAAGCTTCTTACCTAAAATTTTAAACATGGATTTTGTAGTTTATGGTGGTGAATAACTGTAAAAAAATTTCTTATCGCCCTATTTGCCGGGGAAGGCTGTCATTTTCAACCCCAAAAAACATCTAAAATCGGGGAAAAAAATCTAAAATGTTTGTAGAGCTTCTTACCTAAAATCTCAAACATGAATTTTGTAGATTTTGGTTGTAAATAACTGTAAAAAAAGTTTTATCTCCCTATCTAGCGGGGAAGGTTGTCATTTTCAACCCCAAAAATATCAAAAATCGGGGAAAAAGTTTGAAAATGTTTTTAATGCTTCTTGCCTAAAATTTCAAACATGAATTTTGTAGATTTTGGTGGTAAATAACTGTAAAAAAAGTTTTATCTCCCTATCTAGAGGGGAAGGTTGTCATTTTCAACCCCAAAAAATATCAAAAATCGGGGGAAAAATTTTAAAATGTTTTTAAAGCTTCTTACCTAAAATTTTTAACATGGATTTTGTAGTTTTGGGTAGTAAATAACTGTAAAAAAAAGTTTTATCCTTCCAACTGGCGGGAAAGCATCCATTTTTAACCCCCAATTATTGACTTTTCCCTGACAGCTAGGGGGTTAAAACTTTTTTTACAGTTTTCACGATCAAGTTCTACAAAATCCATGTTCAAAATATCAGGTGAGAAGCTTTGAACACATTTTGTAATTTTCTTCCGATATTTTGCATTTTTTGTTTACCATAAACGTTGTAAATCTCAATTTCATGAAATTGAAAGTCTTTCACCTTTTGTTCAAGGAAAATTTCCATTCATTTTGCTAAGATCCTGAGTTATGTAGAGTTCGAATTGTATTTAAAAAAAATGTTAGTATGGCTGAATTATGACAAAAAATAAGACCTGACTTATCGTTCCTCGTCGATTTCCGTTAACTGAATCACGCATACAATTTGTAAAGGACAATTATTGATCGGTTCCATTATAAGAATTAGATAAATGGTATAAGAAATGAGACTGGAATTAGACTTTGAACAATTAATTTTATTCAGGACACCAACTTGGGAAACCGGTCTTTATTGATCCAGATGCACTTTTACACTGAAGAAAGAACGTGTCACAGATTTCCTCGCATATTTGACATGCTCACACCACATACATTTCAAAACATGGTATTTGTTTACATTCTAGAAACTAAGCAGAACTCTTGAGTCCCCTTGCCAGACTTCAAAATATATGACAGTTGCATATAGACTAAATATTACAAAACGTAGATTGAATTTTTTTTTTGTATACATTCTTAATAATTGAAATAATCCAATAATAA
>WSXT02215653.1:0-17338 GCA_011762715.2 Neuroterus valhalla | reverse complement strand
AACGAAAACCGAGCGATTGGTTTGATATAAGCGGGGGCGGGACCACGGGATGGGTTTTAAGGGCCGGGCCCCCCCCCCCCCCCCATGAGGAAAATAGAAGATGTTATAACGGGGCGAAGAATGGCACAAGAGCAAGACAAAAAAGTGAAATAGAATTATAATTGATTAAAAATTCAAGAACTTAATTGATTATTATTGCATTTTATTGAAAACTAAAGAGCAAGCTACATTCAAACATTAGTAAATTCTCGAGGTATTTCCGAGGCTTAGTATTTCTTAGGTATGTTTTGATCCTCTTTTAAGTCGAAAATTATCGTTCTGGAATTGTTGCAGTTACAGGTAGTACTGCCACGACTACACCTTCAGATTTTGTTCCTGTCAGTCTCTTTCAATTTTTTTTGGACCTCGAGTAGTTGTTGCGATACGGTAGATCATATTTTTCTGTTATTTATACATATGAGAAACAGTATCGTCAACATTATTTCCGTAATTAGGAAACTAAAGAATGGTAAGGCTGCCGGTGTGAATGATATTTCTTCTGAAATGCTCATGTTTGGTAACGGATATTTGTTTGTGTGGCTATGTGAATTTATGAATGTGTGCTGTGAATAGTAAAGTTCCGAGCGATTGGAGAAAGGCGATTATTACGCGAGTTTACAAGGGAAAGGGTGGTCCAGGGGACTGCAATAATTATAGAGCGATTAGCCTACTAATTACTGTAAGAAAAATATTTACCAAAATACTTGATAATAAAGTCATGGGAGTAAAAAAGGAAGGGTTTGGGAAGTTCAATGTGGATTTATGCCAGGGAGGTCATGTGCGGATCAGATATTTAACTTGAGACAGATCACGGAAAAAAGCTTAAGAGTAAAGAAAAAAGTTATCTGTGCATTTGTTGATCTGGAAAAAGCTCTCAACAAGGTAAATAGAGCTAAACTTTGGGAGGCCTTAAAACAATATGGAGTGACTGGGTGGCTTCTGAAAGCAATACAAGTAATATATGATGGTAGCGAAGCTAGTGTGAGAGTAAATGGACAACTGAGCGATTGGTTTGATATTAGGTAGAGCGTTTGGCAAGGATGTGTTATGTCTTCTTGAATGTTTATTGCATACATGAAAAAATGTCTGAGTATGGCTCTCTTTGAAGAGGAAGTTGTTGATCTTGGGACATGAGAGTTCGTCGCCTTGCGTTTGCAGATGACAGGATCGTTACAGCAGAATCAGCCAAGGGTATGCAGGGGATGTTGAGCAGACTGGATACCAGCATGAAGAGCATGAGTCTTAACATTAACGCGAATAAAACTAGAATTATTGTGTTTGAAAATAAGAATGCGAAAACGAAATGCAATATTACCCTAAGTGGAGAAAAGGTAGAACAAGTTGATGATTTCTTGTATCTTGGAAGTTTATTCAGTTCTGACGGGAAGATAGATGCAGAGATTTCCAGACGTATAAATGAGGGTAGAAAGATCATCGGCAGTGTACGGGGTATTACTAAAAGTGAAAATGTAACAAAAAAAGCTGAAATTGCGATACATAATTCTGTGCTAGCCCCAACTGTCCTGTACGGTAGCGAGACCTGGACGTAGCAAGAAAAGGACAAGAGAAAACTCAACGCGATCGGCATGCAATTCCTGCGTAATGCGTGCGGTAAAACGCTAATGGACGAAGTGAGGAATGAGTGGGTTCTCGAAAAATGAAGAAAAATTAACAAAGCAAGTGTATCTAGGTAGGGTGAATGGTAGCGTACCGAGAGGCAGACCAAAGAAGGAATGGTTAGAATGTGTGAATGAGATCCTAAAGAGGAGAAAAATAAGGAGTCGTAGAAACACAAGAGCTTCTATGAGAAGATGCATGGATATGAAAGAAGCAAAAGATGTGTGCCAGGATAGGGATGTCTAAAGGGAAATCCTATATGAAAAAAAGAATGAAGCCTGAAACAACCTTTCTTGAAGACTTTTTGGACCGTTTGAAGATATCGCTTAGTAGACTATTTTAATGGCTTTGTGAAGCTATTCACGTGGGGTATTTGCTAGAGAGATCAGTCAGTTAACCGTATCGGAGCGATGTTGCACAGGACGAGTGCATTGTTTTAAAACAGAAACAGACTAGACTTACTTGTGCTGTGTATGGTTTTTATCAGGTCTTACCTTTAATTTTGCCAAAGTAGCCTCGCGTATATTTATTCTGCTTGACGATTCAATTAAAGCCTCTGTTTACTAAAAATGCCGTGTCTCAAGCAAAGCTTTTGGATTGAAAAATTAAAATAAAAATGGAATCAGGTTTTTTTCAGCTCGCAAAAAACACGTGATAAATTCTATGACTGATCGAATCCCTATCCCTGCTTCCTTTTCCTAAACATCCCTTGTTGAGAATTTCCTATTCCAATTTCACTTCCGAATCTTCCCATATCAATTCCTTATTTTTCAGTAGTACAACGAGGAGGGAACCAAACGACTTACGCTAACTCTGAAAGGGACTTGGCCTAATGGTATAATAAAAACAAAAACACCCATACGTGACCTTTCACAAAGGAAAGGCCCTAACGGAGAAACAATCTTCCCAATCGTGTCGAGAGCGCTGGGCCGTGCCCCTCGCATTGCGATCTGTGTATGTGAGCGCCCCGAAAGGCGCCCCCTAAAGCTTTGCTGCCCTAAGCTTTAGTCTTTCCAGCCTAGTGGTAAAGCCGACCCTGCGATAGTGTCAGAGATGCTCTTTCATAATAAGAAAAAAAAATTTTCGAGGCACGTGGAGGAACCGAGAAATTCATCTCCCCACTTACCACCCCACCTTACCGCCCGAAGATCGTCAAAGACATGAACACGGTGCGTGATGATGTGGTGTCAGTGAAAGGGCTGGGTTCTGGAAACTGCCTCCTACACGCAGACTACCAGAGTTTTTCTGTGTTGGAATCGCTTCTTCTGTAAAATTTGCATCAGCCGCGTAAGGGACTTTTATAGCACTGTGTGACCTAAATTTGCCCTTAAGTAACGCCTATCCGTGACTAAAACAGGTTATTACGGCACCGTGCTTATGACCCTCGCTACCGCTCGGGCCCTAACTTCACGGTGCTGTACTTACCTATTTGAAGTCACGGATAGACGAACTGTAAGTGCGAATTCAAGTTAGTCAGTGCTATAAAATGTTGTACGATACTTGAGACTTAAGTGGCCTATTTTGGCACTTAGGTCACACGTATCGCAATGTACTATTCTTTGCAGAAAATAACATATAAAGGCCAAATGACATAAACATTCCGACCTCCAAGCTGAAAGCTTCCAAATTCAAACAATTTATCGCTGATTGTTTTTACATAACACTAGAGCTAAATATATAGCATTTCATCATTTAAGTCAGAGCCCAATTATGACTATACACAGTGTTTAGAATGCTCAATAAGTATGTGAAGAATTCATTCAAATTGTTGAATCTCTGTAAATATTTTCATTATCAAATACTTGCTATCCCTTTTTTGTTCTTACTGCAGCTTCCGTTAAAAATGAAGATGGTTTTTTTTATTTCTTACATGTCCTGTCGAAAATATATGCCTCCATGCACAAATAACAAGAAAACATAAGGAAAAATGAGTCGGTTTCTTTTTTGTGCGGAATAACACAACATAAACATTATTCTGGATTACAGGCACCTAAAACGACTACAGGGACATAATTTGTCTATGGGACATACTCAAACAGACACATGCGTCACAGAAACATCTTAAAAACGTCACTATGACTCATGTCCCCATCCACTAGAATTATAATGAGAAAAAAAAATATTAATACGCATTTATTTACCATAACACTGTTCGTCGCAACAACACAAAATTAGAATTTGTCTATTCTTGTTCCAGAGTATTACCCTATTCAATTTGATCTATTCTCTATTTTATTCAAATTTCTACTAAAAGATTATTTAGTTGAAGCTCGAATAGGCTACCTGCTACGTATAAGAGTTTCTACCGTAACTTCGTGGGCCAAAAATCACCGTTTGTTATAATAATGACTTAATCTTAACAAAATAAAACTCGTCATCATAAACCAACTCGCCGGGATGGATGCCAACACCCGATATCGTTCATCTGGAACATACGAAAAATGCATGTTGAATAATTGCCAATATTGTGAGTATTATGAATTGATATTCGAAATCCTACATCCGAATTATCTATAAGGTATTCATCAAAGACTTTGAGAACTATTTTTTACTCATACCACTCGTTAAATAGAACTACTCTTGACTGTTTTCTCCTCTTATAACTCTTCAATTTCACCTATGAACGACCCGAAATTCCTATCGTCCCTGTTTTCAGATCCTTCTTTTTGACTTCAATAATTTTAGATCCTTTTATATGGGAATTCCCCTACTATTTTTGATAGAAAAAGGAAAGGAGAAGGGGGAGAGGACGAGGGGTGTCTTTTTGAAGTTCGAATAAAGATGATTTGTTTCTTTTGTAAGCCAGAAACACTCCCTTTAAGTTTCATGATGAATAAATCAAATTTTTTTTGTCCACGAATCGTAAATATAGCTAATATCCCAAGCACAACACCCTTCAAAATTCACACATCAAACAGTTCAAAAAAAATTTTAATCATAAGAAGAGTACTTTGAAGCAAGTAGATTTCTATCTGAACAGATAAGTTTGAGGAATCGCCAAAATCCGACATGAAATTATATGTGTGATAACCCTTGATAGATATGTATTTGCAATAAGTTACAACAATAATTTATGAGGGTTTTCGTCATTTACATCATTCTTATCAACTCTGAATCACAAGAGAATATTTGTGAAGTCAAACGAACTTACCTTTATGTGAAGTTCGATTACAATTATACGAAGACGCTTCGTTCGAAGATGATTACATGTAGTAGTGTCCACTTATACAGAGTTTCACAACGTTCAGAGCTTTGAATTGAAAAAAAAATTCTTTCCGCCATGGTGTGCCCAACTGCACGCATAGCAACGTAAATAACTTCATATTCTTGGAGCCTTTTAATTTTTTTAGAGTAATAGAAGGATACCATCATACCTGAAAAAAATTAGATGATTGCTGGGCAAAGATAAGGGTGGGTGGGAAATGTAATCATCTTCGAACGAGGCGTCTTCGTATAATTGTAATCGAACTTCATATACAGGTAAGTTCGTTTGATTTTACATTTATACTCAACGCCTCGTTCTCGAGATTACATGTAAATTTTTAGAGATAAGGTAATCCTTTCTTATTTTTCTTTTTCATTATCGAATTTTATTATATTTTTTGGAATATGAACGCAAGGTTCATAAAGTTAGTGATCGATAAAAGTAACAGATATCTCACGAGTATAAGTATTTCAGTCTTCACGTAAAACAGATAATGCGAACGAACTATTTGAATCCTGAACTGGTACTACCCCTTTTTTGAACGCTGATGATCTCGACGCATGTCGAGTAGTGTATGCAGAAAAAGATTACATATCCACACCTGCTCCTCTTAGGAGGGACTTGACTCACCGACTAATTGTTCGCGCACTTACGGGTTTGAATGGTTTTTTCGTCAAAATTAATAAACTATTGGTATCACCTCTCATCTCTTTTGTCTGATCTAAATAATGTAAGACAGCCTTAGTTGCACAAATGCCAGGTGTTTCCTGATAAATGGTAGGATTAATTCTGGTTGGCAGCGACCTGGTTTCGAAGTTTTGATGATATCGGATATTTTGATTTGAATCTCAGACGAAGTTACCCTAATGTTTATAATATCGATTAAGGCTAATGTCTGAAGTGTATGACCTGGTACAAGGGCCAACAAGGATGCATCTTTTTCCGAATGTTCAACGTAATTTCGAGACTTTGTTGATAAAATATTCTCCGTGAATTGTAGGAGAGGTCCCGTGTCCTATGTGGTGGAATATTTGTAGTTCAGTATATTTAGATTATTATATTATTATTATTATTATTATTATTATTATTATTGCAAATCCAAGTTTTCGAACATCAACTCTTTGCAGGTTGTCCGCCATCTTGAATTAAGGGGTGATTTCTTGTATCGCGTATAACAGTCGTATTTTTAATTTGATCAAGAAGACAGTTGATACCATTTTTCATGAGAAAATTGAGATCTACAAATTAGTATATCTGATGTTTTCTCGTATTTTGCTTATTTTCTGCTTAACAATCAATCATAAAAACGAAAAGAGTGTTGAACATTTTTTTTGATCGAATATGTTTTTTGGTTTCGGTGCTATTGCAAAATTTTTTAACAATAGTTATGACTCAAACAATTTTCTACAATTTTATGTTTGCAACTTTTTTTTGTAAGAGCAATCGTTCACTTACCATAGCGTCTGAAAGTGTCGGCCACCGTCGGAATGATGGAATTCCGTCGGTTGATGGAATGGAGCTCAACATTTTTTCTCTTTATTTTTCATTTTTCTTAATTAAATATAATTTTTACTTTTTTCGTGCATGATTTATATTGCAATGATCTTTTATTTGTTATTTGTTATTTTGAATTTTTATTGTTTTTAAACTTAACTTTGATCATTCCTTATTGGCCTTTCAATTATTCACTTTTGTTCAATCTAATTTTATACGTTTATTCATGATTTCTCTTATTTGTTAGAAGAATAAATGAAAAATTCTCAAAAATGAAGAATAAGAAAATTTGTACAGCAATTCGATAAGAAAACTTATTTACTAAAATTGTGAGATTCATGTTACGAATCTTACAATCTTTAATTTATGAAGATTCAATGTGTAATGAAATTTCGAGGATCTTTATTTTTGAGAATTTTCGATTTATTCTTCCAGCAAACAAAAGATGATTGCAATATAAATCATGCACACAAAAAAAATAGTCAAAATTATATTTGATTGAAAAAAAAAATGAAAAGGAAAGGGAAAAAATGTTGAGCTCCTTTCCGTCAACGAAACTTAGACTAATTTAGTACGGCATGGCGCTCGCAATCCAGCACTACCAACTACTGAGTGACGCTACAGTGGGTGAACAATTGCTCTTACAAAAAAAAGTTGCTATCAAAAATTGTAGAAAATGGTGTGAATTAAGACTTTTGTTTAGCAAATTATTCCATAGCACCGAAACCAAAGAAGATATTCCATCTGAAAAAATGTTCATTCCTCTTCATTTGTTTAATCGATTGTTGAGCAACAAATAAGCAAAATACGAGAAAACGTCAATTATACTATTTTGTAGAGCTTATTTTTCTCATGAAAAATGGATCCAACTGTTTTCTTGATTTAATCAAGAATACGACTGTTATACGCGATACAAGAAATCAACCCTTAATTCAAGATGTCGAACAACCTGCAAAGGGTTGATGGTCAAAAACTCGGATTTGAGCTTCCTTTATGGTACCCTAAAGACGGCGAAAAAAATTGTCCTTACCTGATGAATTGCAATAATACATATAGGAATACGACTAAATATACTGGACTATTGGGCAAAACTGTTCTTTCCCTAAAGACTCCTTTGAAAAATCTATTGATCATAGGATCTTTGGATATATCAGTTCTGGATATAAGCAAAATCGCAGAACGAGCCGTGTTCAAGGTACCATACTTTGCCCCACTAATAAATTTCATTGTCAAGAATTTCAAAATTTCATTGTCCATTTCATTCCAACTTGGAGCATGTCAAATTGTTTATCCTTTGCATATTCAGCCCACTCTTTCAAGTGTCCAGAATACTGTTTGCGTGTAGCTTCGGATATGGAAGACCGATATAAGCTCAACGATCCTTCAGGTATGCCTTTCACTCAGAAGGCTCTCCGGATGATTTCGCTGCTATCAGTTTGAGATTTCTGGCCAGTGGATGAATTTGCGTCCTGTAAGGTGGAAGAAATAAGCTTGGAGAAGGATTAAAGTACAATATGGGTTCTCTAACGATAGAAAGTAATAGAGGGTACCATGGCTGAGTGGGCCAATATGGCACTACAATAATTTCGCTGGCTTGATCATGAACGATTTTCCTCAATGTAGTCAATGTTAGTGCAAAAGGCGGAAAAGCGTAAAAAGTCTTTTTTCCCCATGATATAGTGAATGCATCAACGAAATTTGATTCAGGGTCTGGGAGACGAGCGTTAAAGATTTTTCATTTCGAGTTGAGACGAGTTGCAAATAAATCAATAGTAGGACGACCGAACCTAACAACAATCTTCTTGTATGCTTTATCAGAAAGTACCTATTCAGTATCTTTATTTGTGACTCTAGAAGCTCTATCTGCTTTCACATTTTGTTTTGGTGCAATGTAGGATGCGATAATCCATATCCTTCGTGAATAATTTCACAATTATTATGTTGACCTAAAAATCTTTTCAAAGGAAAGAAGGCAGCTAAGAGTTCCAGGTAATTCATATGACAACATTTTTCTGTCTTGTCCCATAATCCTCGAGCACTCATCTCGTTACAAAAAGCTCCCCAGCCAGTTAAGGATAAATCCGAGCCTATTTTAAGAGAAAATTAACGAGTTCTGATAGGGTTATAACTCAGAGGAAGATTACTCTTCCACCAATCTAGATCGTTTTCAAGATTCTTTTGGATTACCATTTTTCCATCATAGTTTCCGCCATTCAACAATAGCGCTGTATATCTTGCCCTTTCTAGTCGCTTACAATATACGATGCCGTATGTGAAGGCAGGACAGCAAGCATTTAATATGCCTAATAAGCGCGCAAAGTTGCGAACCGTGCATTCGGAACCTATTTCAAAACGTTCCAATAAATTTTCCGTATTTATATTTTTCTTCTCTGTTAATTCCAAAGTGAATTCTCGAGAATTTAAAATAAGTCTCAGGTATTTACATTGTGGCGAGGGATTCAAACAGCTTTTCTCATGAACATGTCTAACCCATCAGATTTCTTAGTTAAAAAGAAGGACGATAAATATTGACCCTTACAATCATTGCATACCTCGATTGCTTTCTTGACCAGAAGGTTACTTATCTCATTTTGTAGAGATTGTGTTTCTTCAGAAGATCGGAATACCTTTGCAGGGGGATGTAATTGATAGGGAGTAACCTTAAAGGGAATTTTATACCCTTTTATGGTACTCAAAATAGTGACATTTTGAATGATATCTTTCCATGCGTGGAAATAATTTTCAAGCCTACCAGCCGTGTCGCTTACCTCAGTTACTTTTTTCGAACGATGGAGGATAGGTCTGATTCGGACCCCGCGGAGCATACTGGGTTCCTCGATATGGATTTTTGTTCGTCTGGAATTTCAAGTTCGATTGAGGTTTCCAAACAACTTTCTGATAACTACTCATCTGACTGGGTTTCGCAGATGAGCTCTTCCAATATCCGTGGGCCCTAGGCTAATACTTGCTAGCTGCTGATTTTTCTAGATCCTTCATTTGGGCACAAGTTTTCGTGATCTGCTGGGCCTCCTTTATTTTCTCTGAAATCTTTGAACCATACAACCATTCATCGGGGGTAGTTGCATCGAGATGCGATTTGAGGGCCTTATTCATTAATATAGTAATGAATGATTTCCTGCAGAGACACTGTTGATGGTAAATGTCGGAGAGCAATCGTCCAGTGTCACCCAGGCGTTCAAGGAGAACTAATCGATCAATTCCTTCCTCCGGTTCCTGGAACAGCATTGATACCACCGATCTAAGTGAAGATAACGCAGTCTCAACACAATTCTGTGACAGGATTCGCTGGTGCGAATACATGTCTTTCGTATGGAATAGACATTATACAAGAGTTCGTATGGAACCTCATGTATTTTCGTGAGTTCTCTTCTAATCTTTTCAAACTTCATACCTTTAGATTGTCCCTGAACCACAAGCTCAAGTAAGCTTGAGAAATTAATTAGTTGACCTTCCAATGTATTTAATCTTTCCTTCATTCTTTTCTCTCTCGAGATCAACTCCGAGATCTGCTCTTCGATCGCTTTCTTTTTCTGGATCCTCCCATCAGAATAAATCAAATTAAATTTTTTATTGTATTCTATTTCGTGAACCATAAATTGAACGTAAGAACCTCCGTCACAACGAAACAAATATGAAGTTGCTCACGTTGCTATGCGTGCAGTTGGGCACACCATGGCGGAAAGAATTTTTTTTAATTCAAATCTCTGAACGTTGTGAAACTCCGCATAACTGGACACTACTACATCTTATCACCTTTGAACGAGGCGTTGAGTTTGATTAAAAGTTATGTATCGCTCTTCCTAATAATAAAATGAGTTGTTGCTATCTGAATCCTTGGAAGAAACACTTCGAAGCAAGTATATTTTTACTTATTATAGCAAATCCTGAAGACAATACTAAAAATGTAAAAATTGATTTCATCGGGGAATAAAAAGCAATATTTTACTCGTAGATATTTTTTCATAATTCAAACATAATAGAACGATTTGAATATCAATTTACTTGATATATTTTTGTTGTAGAATATTTGAAATACATCTCCCTCAACGCAAAAAAAGTACATTTCTTTTGTTATTTTGAAATCTTAACATCAGTTAAGCAGGGTGCAGAATATTCAAATCATTTTTTTGCTATATACGAATAAATGCACTTGCTTCAAACTTTTTTTCTGATATAAAATCATGAACATAAATAACTGTAGAGACTATAAGATACACAACAGAACAAGGATTAGATATTTTTTAAAGTACAATGGCTCAATTCTTCAGCTAATAAGAGCTGGTTCCTTATAACTGTACCTGTCATTTGGTCGGACATTTTCACCGATGCCCAACCTAAGCTTCTTTGAACAGCCATTTTCCATTTTTTGTATCTTGCATCTCTTTCTGAAAAACATAAAGAGAAATGATGTATATACAACACATATGCCGTAACACTGTTCAAAAATCTGAGATCAAATGTCCTCAAAACCTTAGACACTATACACAGTACACACAGATGTAGCAAGTGCCGGCTGAGTGGAGGGAACCGCCATTAGAACGGTAAGGTGAATTGTAGACAGCGCCGTCAGAAAAAATCTTACCAATCCCTCCATACCCTTCTACCCGCCAATTAATTTACTGTGGATAATAAAATGTTCTGAAAATATTCGTGATTACTGAGTAAATTCATCTGATTACGTTTACGTTTATATCCATCAATAAAAAGATCACCAGGAACTACTAAATTTCTAATGCTGAGGGCTCCTCATTATTTCAAGTTGCACATTTTTTTATATTTCATCTTGACGCATGTAATATATAATTCTTAGGGCGCTGAAATTATATACTTATTGAATTCTGAATGTATGTTTCTAGAGTCATTTGAAGTTTGAAGAGAAAACTATAAATTTTCCAATCCACGGTATTAAATGATTTCCCATATTTATGTAATTTTGCAGGTTTCGAATATGAAGCCATTAGGTATTAGAATAGATAGATTGAAAACACGTATTAGCAAACTATTATTTCTGAGGATTTCGTAGGCTGCGCCAGAAACCCCTATAAGGACGATCGAATGTACGTCCGTCAGTCTGTCATTTACCACTCCTAGCTTCAATAATATTTGTCTTAGAGAGCTGAAATTCGGAATGGGTAGAAACCAATCGAAGTTGGGTACTTTACCGGCCTAGGTCGAAAGAGTTCTCACAATTGTTCTGCGTGGTATTTGTCGATCCGACCGAGCGCGCCTTGCGTCAAGGATCCCTGCTGCGCGCGTGATTCAGAATACCGCCTTGTTGTGAGAGGGTTTTCGAGGTCGCTGATTACGACTACAGTGTCAAAAATTTCAAACACGAAATGTCGGATCCAATATGGCGGACTAGTATGCTGAATACATTTTTGATCCTTCTCAAAACTGGTGTAAGGGGGTTTTTGAGGTCGCTGACTACGAATCTGGTGTCAAGTATTTCAATAACAAAATGGCAGATGCAATATGGCGGACTAGTATGCTAAATATATCTTTAACTTTTTTCAAAATGAGCGTACGGGGGTTTTTGAGGTCGCTGATTACAAATCCGTTATCAAAAATTTCAAAAACAAAATTTATTTCAAATTGAATCAACTTTAGGTATGCTAAAAGAAATTAAAACAGACCATAAATTTAATATTAACTTCTATGAATATTTATGATAATTATCGTATTTAAAATTAAGCGCGCCATTTTGGAATTCCGAATCCACGTTATTCGGCGTTAAAGAACTCATCGCCAATAAAATGTCACATCCAGATTACGAGCTATCTCAAGCAAACTGTTCAAGATTATGCAGCTCCGCTCACTCCATTGAAGCCAAGGGCGAATCAACGGAGGGGCTAGCAGGGGCTGTAGCTCCGGGCCCCAACATTGGGAGGGCCCCGCGAGCTCTTCGAATAAAAATAATTTAATTTTGCACATGCATGATGCATTAATTAAAATTGATGTACGAAAGTTACATGGAAAGATTGAGATAATTTACTCCTTCTTTGAAAATAAGATAACATAAGCAAGTGCGTTCAGAGTTAAGACCATAGTAGGTTTATAATAACATATAATTACAGTTATCCGCATTGACGAGATCAAGCATCGAAGTTCATTAACTTCAGTCGATTCATTTTGATGATTTAATGAGTAACTTTGTCAGAGCAAAATCAAGAAAAAAATATTTTGAATTGTATAATTATTTGTAGTTTTGATTATATAAGTACCAAAGAAGAAATATTTGCGAGAATAAATTATAAAAATAATTGTAACATAGTTTTCCTTTATATTCAAAAAATGATCACATTTTACTGCCCCTAATAACTGCCCCTACTGCACCCTAATAAAGTTAGGACAAAGTAACGAACACGCAACTAAAACCGATTGGCAATTTCTGCATGGGACATTACACGTCGGAAAAATTGAAATCTTGGGACTTTTTCTGCAAAAAATTCAATGAAAATCTCAAGAGCAGATAGATGCAAGATTTTCTTCTTGATTTCATTAACTGACAGTACACTTTACAAGATCCGATGGGTCCAGAAGGGCAGCAGAGCCCGGTAACTCAACTTTTCTCTAAATGTTTGCTTCATATAATTAAATTTCATATGATTTTTTCACACAAATCGTTAATTTTTTTCGAATAGTAATACTGTGACTATTATAATAGTGATTTTTTATTCAAAAAGTACTAAGCGCTAGCAGATGAATCCATTTTTCAGAATTAAGAAATCTTGATTCTATGAGTTTCTGTAAATTCTGGAGTATAGAACCAGTTTTCGCACTACGAAACCGTCAGGTGTTCACGGAACGGAGGCCACATGCAAACTGTCATGAAATCACAGGTAATAGGTATAGGGACCTATAGGTTGCAGATTCTGAAACCCTGATTCTTCCTCTACAAAAGCCACCTACTCCAATCTTTAAAATGGGAAATTTATTTTTGGTATTTTGGCCAGCTTTTCGGGATTTGGCCCTACTGTGCGTCCCTTGCACTACGGTAAATGGTTTGTATGCAATCGGACATTAGGTCCAAAGCTCTATATACTTCTAATATTAATAAGTACAATGAGGCACAGGTTTATAAAACGGTACTTTTATCTGTCTCTTGCATACAATAGAAACTACTTGGTAAATGCAAATCCTCACTTGTGAACGGTTTTAATGGTTAGAAGAATGAGGAAAGATCAATTAATTTACAAGAGAGTTGTAAGGAATACTAATAGAATCTACACAAATTTGTATTATGAAGTTTTTAGAAACTCGGGGCTTAGCATTTCGTGGTTCTGATGAAACCTTCGATGCAGAAAGTAACAGGAATTATTTAGGTGTGTTGAACCTCATCGCAGAATATGATTCCTCCCTAAAAAGGCACATTTAAGAGCACGAAAATAAAGGTGAAGGACACGTGTCTTATCTCTCAAAAAACATATGCAAGGGATTTATTGAGATAATTTATAAGATTCTCTTGGGAAAAGTAGTTTCTGAAGTGATATTGAGTAAATTTTATCCATCAAGTTTTCATTCTACACAGGATACCACTGGAATAGATCAATTTACATTCATTTTACGCAATTTGCTCGAGAATGGTCTTGTGGTAGAGAGATTTATTAAATTTATAGAATTGAAAAATCACACTACCGAAGAAATGTAAAAGTAGTACTCGAGTCTCTACAGAATCGTATATAGATATTAAGAACTTTCGAAGTCAGTCATATGACAACGCTAGGAATATTACAGGAAAAAACACAGGTTCGCAAGCAAGAATCAAGGCACATTATCCGTTATCTTTTTATGCACCATATTCTAACCATTCTTCAAATATGGTAGGTCAGTCTGCCAATGATGGCTAATTAACAGCTTCTTAATTCTTTATGTTTGTACAGAATGTTTACAAATTCTTGAAGAGTATCTACACATAGGTGAGGAATCATTAAAAAAATAGTGAAAGATAGCTGTTTTAGATTACTTCCCAAACTTTTGTCAGAAACTTGATGGTCAGCCGACTCAAGACATTGCCAAGCTTTCAGAGATTCATATGATGCATTTATTGGATCCCTGTTAGGAATCGCAAATGATGACGCGAAAATTCCGAATATACGAGTTGCAGCTGAAGGTCTGTGTGAACAATTCCATCAGCTCGAAAATGGGATAATGACAGTCCTCTTAGACGACATCTGTGCGATGTTTCTGCCACCTATAAATCCTTGCATAGTTACGTGAAAAGTTTGCGAGATTGTTTCGATTATTATGAGAAGCAAGGAATGGAATTGAGCCAGTTTACTGATTATTCTAACACAAATCGAAGAAGAAGAAAAAAGGAAGGTTCAATTACATGAAAGTAGTAGTACTGACATAATATTTACTCCTCAAGAAAACATGAGAATCTACACATTTTTCCGCATTATAAATAAACTGCCATTAGAACTTGCAGAAAAAAGTTTTATCTACGGTGGAATAAACATTCAATTTGGATTTCTTTGATAAATCATGACCACTCCTGATAGCGTAATTAAACAGAAGTCTGACGAATTGGTAGATATATATCCAACCGATTAAAACAACAAAATAAGCGAAGAATGTATCCAGATTAAGGATTGCCTTCACACAATTAATGTATTCTCAAAAAAGAATGACTTAGCGTATCATTCGCGACAAAAATTTGTATAAGCTTATTCCAACCAAGACATCATGTTACGTATTTATACAAGCATAATACCCACAGATGCGAGTGGAGAACGTTCGTTTTCTGTTTTGCAAGGAGGCGTTAAAGTCAGCCTCAAATCGTTTTCCTCGACTGATCAGGCCGGAATCCCAAGGGCACGTTCCCTTCTCGTCGGGCCTCGAGCGATGCTGACCTCCTTACCCGTTTTGATCATTTCAGACCACTACCGCCGAAATTTTGCTATTTGTTTAGGACAGCAGTAGCATATTCCAGTCCAGATTTATACCTCGCAGGACGTTCCCTTCACTAGGGACCAGTAGCCTACCCCCCTTTCCTCAAGGGTAGAGCCAGGTGAGTCTCGCCGGTCCGAGCGAGCTTACTTACAGGGCGAGTTCCGAAAGATCCACGATCAGCTGAGGGGTGACCAGGACCGAATTGGCCAAGCATCAAGAAGTCCACCTCTCGCCTCATGCCTCAGACACGTTTTGTACTTAATCGTTAAACCCTCCGGGACCCCTTTAAAAGTACGTCGTTGTTAGACGAGGGTTTAGACGGGCTGAGCCGCGGTTGGTTGCCGATTTATCGAAAACCTACCGCGCATGCGTAGATCGGCCATTGCGAACGGCACTGGGCCTTTCCGTGCTGCCCGGGGCGTCCTTCCGACATTTTGACCTGACCACTGGTAGAGGCAGTACTCGTGATTCCTCAATTTAACACGTCAACATTTCTGCCAAACTTTTTCCTAATTCAGACGGTACGACGCCTCTTCGTCCTTTTACCTGTGAAGGTCTGACACAGTGGGTCGCCCGGAGCATCATGGTGAGTCCCGTTGCTTTTTCTTATCCGTGCCAAATTCGGTATAACAGCCTAGCTTCTGTTTGAGTGGGCGTGGGGTCAGTATGGTTCTCGCGGCTTGAGTTTGATTCATAATTAAAGTAATATTAGTCATCGAAAAGACATTATCCGCGATAAATGTTTAGTCTAATGGCTCGTAAATTGCAAACTAGTATTTGCCCCTGACGGCTGTCATTTAATCTCCTCCTCGCGGCTAATGTACGGCCCAAGGGCTCGTGCGAGATAAGCAAGACACTGCCCGTTACATGGCGCCCAACAACTAAAGTGCTGGGATTTTGTTTATTTTTGGTGCAGCTGATCATGTCTACATTTCTCTTCCTCATTATTTTCACTCCTATGTACCATGTCCTGCCTTTTATTTTCTTTTTTCAAGAGCGTTAAAGCGCTATAAAAACACGAGTCCTAAATTTAGGCACAAAACCTAAGAGTGACGTGTAGGTAGGTGCGAGTGTTCTCCCCGTGAGTGTTATGCCGCGTTTTGGTGCCGCGCTGCGTCGGTAGTGCCGGGGACGGCTATCGGGAGCCCGGTCGATTACGCTTCAATCGAAGATCCATATTCGTGCCCTGTTTTCTCGACTCATTTCAATTTTTTGAGTCTCGAAACTAAATTGGCGCATTTTAAAATTCTGGTTTCCTCGACACTTCAGTCGATAAATTTGAGAACTAAAATACCGTGAATTAGAGGCCGTAAATTTTATTTCGAATTCCTAGAAACCCATCGAACTAAGTCATCTTCGTTATGACCTTGCTTATGGGTAAACAGAGACCCGGCGACCACTCATAAATTTCAAGTACTAGCCGCTCTCTCTCTCACCCATATAGCGCTGTCTCGTCGGACTACACAACGGCATTCTCCTTCCCCCGTCCGGCCTTTCTCGACACGACTGCCCCTCCCATCCCCGCACGCCATCATCCTCACCGGTCGAGCAGCACAGGCACCCGACGGCCGACTCGTTCTGACGTCTCTCTCAAATGCATTGCGCTTTTGCATGAACGGCATCCGTTTCTTCTCTCCGTGCAGCTACACCCTGCTAATACACGGCGATCAGTGCAGGCCTAGCGTGCTCTCTCATACATACGCAGCAAAAACCTAGACGCGCTTTCCCTATAGTCTTCCAGCGGTTACTTCGGGTTGGTAAACCGTCGGAGGCTGGCTGATAGTAAGAATAACACGATCGTTAGGTATAAGGGAAGGTAATTGATTACTTAATTGAACCATTTTTTTTTATTGATTTATTCCGGAAAATTTGACGACGTGTGACGGTCGATAAATTCTATCATTATTAATGGCGGATATTACTAGGGTCTAGTGATGAACAATACTCATTGGGGTATATGAGAGTACGGGATGGGGAAGTGGGAATCCCATGGGATTCTTCCGACATTCAATATGCCGCAGTCAGATATTTAGATGAGTTACAAGGAAGCCCCTCCCCCCCCCCCCCGGC
>WSXT02215642.1:0-17338 GCA_011762715.2 Neuroterus valhalla | reverse complement strand
TTGGCGTAGTACAGCATGCAGTACTGGGATTGATCCCCTTTTACAACCGGCGCGGTACTATGCCATTGGTAGGACCGGCATTAGTCCGACTTTTCCACCTGGGTTACGGCAGTTTGGCAAGTCGCAGTTCGAAGGCATAAAAAAAGCGTAATTTTACCAAATTTTTTTTGACGTATCAAATAGAATGTTTTATTCGAACAATAAGTCATATCAAAGATATTCTAAATATTTTGTGATATTTAATCAGATGAAAAATAAATAAATCAAAGTTTGCATGTTTTTCCAATATAAATCTTCAATCTCGTTTTTCTCGAAGCTTAATTTTTGAAGTCGGTGGCCACAATTTCTCGGAAAGTTATGAACCGATCTTCTTTAAATTCGACACACTTCTTTCAAATAACATTGTCTCGTGCTTGGACGAAGCATTTTCAAAAATTTTTATTACACCTTATTTTACAAGGCGCTAAATTGCAAAAATTTGACCGAAATATGGGATTTTTTGTTCACAGCTCCGCCAAAAATTGGAATTTCATGTTTAATTTTTTCCCTCCGTCCAAACACTAGTTTTATACACGTTCTAAGCAAAAAGTTTTGGTTTTTCGATTTTGGACGAACCAGTTGTTAGTTATCATGGCCACACAGAGACCACTTTTTTTAGAGGTCAAGGGGAATGAACTCTCAAGGGCGGAATGTTCAATATTTTTAAATAAAAATTTTACAAAATAGTAATAAAATATGTATCTTTGATATGCTGAATTGTTCAAATAAAATGTTTAATCTGATATATCTAAAAAAATTGGTAAAAATACCCTTTTTCCGATCCTTCAAAACTCATGTAACCCCTTAAAGCATGGTACATTAAAGTCCCCTACAATAATTAGTTCGCTTGACAAGTTTTGTAGCATTATTATTGAATTAAGAATATTTCCAAAACTATAAATGGGAATTCCAGGTGAAATGTACATACCTAAGCATTATGGAGATGGAAGAGTTGCATATTTTTACCCCTACTATATTAATTTCAGGAGCAACTTGAACAACAGGGGACAGCATTATTAATTGTCGAGTTAAGCCATGTTTCAGTGAAAGCTAATATATGATAATGATTAATACTATCATATTTTATTATACGATCTAGTTTACTTATTATACCTCTCACATTCTGATAATAGACTCTTATTTCTGAAGCGATTACGTTTGTAGCATCGACGCTTGTGTGTTGCTGGTGGTGACTATTGTTGGTACGCCATCCCTGTACGTGATGCGAAGATCCTTCTCCCCTCTTCCTAGACGTTCGGTCAGAATTTTTTTTGTTCCACATACTATTTCTGTTGCAACAGTGTTTAGTCTCGAGATATTTTGACGCGTTTGAGTGATCTCGGTACAGTTTCTTTCTTTACCAATTTTATGAATGCCTGTAGGATCATCGAGGCAAGCATCTCCGTTGGAAACCTGATTTTGACTGGGCCTACGATGGTCTGTGACTGTACACTAATACGAGGAATACGTATTGCATTAGTAATGGCTCCAGAGAATTCGGGATTTATTGTTTTGAGGATATCGGAAACAGCTTTGCGATCACTTTATTCAAGGGAGTCGCCTATCGTGCTAGTAGGTTTAAACGTGGAAAGTGTCATGGAAAAATCTTTAATTTGAATTTTCAGCCAAACATTGCAAAATACGATGACAGGTTCTGAAGAAAACCTAAAAAATTCCCTGCAATCATTTTTTTAAAGCGCTGAGAGATTGCAAAGAAAATTTGAGTTTGATCATGAAACATGCCATAAAGAACTGGAAAGTTTAAATTTACAGCTCAACAACGCAAAGTATTATTTGAATTACTTTTTTAATAAGGCATCAGAATAATTCGGATGAAATCTGCTTATTTTAAAGAAACAGATAACCAAGAAATAATATTATATAATTCGAGAGACAAATATCACGCAAGATAATAGTGAAGAATCTATCTGATTTTGGAAATACAATATTTTGTTCCTCATTCAATAAATTGGAATCTCGTTTATAAATTCATCATTTTATTGAAAAATTACACATAATTCTTACAAAATTCATCATTTTGGTCAAAAATCAACGTTCTCAACTAGAAAAGTTCGAAATTCAATAATTAAAATCAAAATTTGTCTTTCAAAATTGAATAATTCAATCATTTTATTGAAAAATCACAAATTATTTTGAAAAATCGATTTTATGGTAGAATATTATCTTTCTCTTCATAATTAAGGTACCTTGTTTAAAAAGTCTTGTTTATAAATTCATCATTCTACCTAAAGATTTATTATTTTTGTTAAAAATCAAAGATTTCAACTGAAAAAGTTCAAAATTCAACAGTTTAAATAAAAATTTATCTTTTAAAATCGAAAATTCCATCATTTCATTCAAAGTTCACATATTTCTTTGAAAAATCGATTTTATGGTACGATATTACCTTTCTCTTCGAAATCTAAGTTTCTTGTTTATAAATTTATCATTTTACCTGAAAATTCATTATTTTGGTTGGGAATCAACGTTTTCTACTGAAAAAGTTCGAAATTCAACAATTTGGATGAAAATTCGTGTCTCGAAATTGGAAAATCAGATCATTTCATTAAAATTCGACATATTAAAAAAAATCGATGTTATGGTAGAATATTATCTTTCTCTTCGAAATTTAGGTTTCTTGATTATAAAATTATCATTCAACCTGGAAATTACTTTTTTTGTTGTTATAAATCAACATTTTCTGCTGAAAAAGTTCAAAATTTAACAATGTGGAAAAAAATTTGTCTTTTAACATTGAAAAATTCAATCAGTATCAACTCCATGTAAGTGGTCTAGAGGGAGGCCCCAAAAAATATTGAAATGTTTCACGCTGAACATTCGAGTTGGAACTTTGAATCCTTTGCAATTTCGTGTCTCATTCATCTTGTCCTTCTTGAATTTGTATCCCTGTATCATTTGCTTCCGCACCTCTGCTTCGGTTCTTTCTCTATAATGCTCATCTTCTATTTCATTCGGATTTTTGAAAACGTGATCCATATCCATTGTGTACGGATACTTCTTAACTCTATTGACTGTTCCTCCGGGTTGGCAGCAATAGGGACAGCTATATGACCCGATATATTGCATGCCATTCATAATTTTAGGTTTTGCAACTGAATTTACGCAAATGCATAATGGTACAATTTTACTAGTTTTTGACACTCCGTTTGTGTCAGTCCAACGCACTCCTTCTTTTATCAATAACTGCATTTGTTCACGAAGAAGTTCATAAGGAACATCTTTTTTGCACCAAACCATATAGCTGCTAGAATCATCTCCTTCGATCTTAGTTTAGGTGGCAGCTCATTCAGTGAAAGCTGATATGGGTAGCATGATGTTCCAGATCATTTGAATAGAGACATACCATCTCCGTCCCCATTAACACTAAAATTGTTTGGATCACTCAGGATGTTGCCAGATTTTCCTAACTCTCTATACAAAGTACCGTCGTACAGGTCTTTAATATCTTATCTAACTTCCAGTCTGTAGTCTCGGTTTTTTTTTGCAACGCTTCGCAAACCACAGGATCTTTCAAGGTCCGTTTGAATTGTTCTTGTAGGTCGAAAGTTGCAAAGAAATGCCCATCCTCTAATCTTCTAGGATATTTCTTTTTATAGTCCTTACAACTCACTTTCCCTTTACCTAATCAACATCTCTTCATTTTTATACAAAGACCGCAGTTGGGACAAATTTTATAATACGTTATTATTTCGAGCACCTGATGAAATATTTTGGTGAGTAAAAATACAGATTTAGGAAGATCACTTGGGCCAATCATTATTTGGATAAGTTTCAATAGTATTGCTTCACGGATAGTTGCGCTAGATCCGCTATGTAACCTCCCGCTCAACAATTCTACATTGAGTAATAGAATTTCTTCGTCGTAACTTTTGTCTCCTATATCGTCGCTCTCACTGGCTCTGCCACCGTCATCATAATCATCAGTACTTTTACCGTCGCTGTTATCGTATCTTTTATCACAACTTTCTTCGTTCATCCTACCATTGTTCTCTCTGTCACTGTATACAGTCGAAAATTCGACTTTCGATGTATGTTGATAAAAATGCTCGTGTACAGTTGTGCCTAATCTTGATTTTAGAATAGGGAATGTCGTAGAGAATTTCAGTTTCGTTTCAGAAAGGATAATTTTCGTCATGTAATATACCTTATGAATTGCAGAATTATGTACATAAAAATGAAAAAAATGTATGCGACAAATACTTTCATGTAAAAAATATTATTGATAATATAGTTTTTTTATTTGAATTGTTGTAATTGTCCTATTATAATTTTTACGATAATCCTGCTCACAAATAGTGAAATCGTTCATAAACGCCCAAGAATGCGTAGAAACTTTCAAGAAGACTGGTAAAGTATCATGCTAATTAGTATTATCCTAACAATAACCTCACAAGAGTCGGACCATGATAAAAGTTCAGGTCGAATCCAGGTAGAAAGTATACGAGTTCTCACAAGTAAAAGCGACAAAGGTTCATAAGAACTCGTAAGACCTTTACACGTATACGTAACGAGTAAAGCCGACTATTTTCCAGTAAGGTATACTGTCTTACCCCACTCTTTGATTGCAGAACAATTTACCATTCTTTCTGCGGAAATATACATGGGCATCTAAAATGTTTTTTTTATCTCTAATTTCCGAACTGCTCTTTCATGACGGCATAAAATTTCGAATGAATTTATGATGAAGAGCTATACATGACTTTTTCCCCAATAGATTTAGAGTAATATATCTTTTAAATAGTAGTCTAAGAATAACGGACATACGCGGAATAATCAAAATGCAGTAATCATGACTTTGAATGTCAGAGAGTCAGAGAAGATAGTACATGGATTAGTTAAGTACCTGTAAATATGATTCAAATCGTATTGTGAAATATATTATTCCAAAGTTTACAATTCGAAGAAAAAATGACGCCATTTTGCAGCTAAACCATGCAAGATACGTGCAAATATTAGTTAACAATTTGATACGCTCCTTTCTTTCTGGTGAAAAGTTTGTTAAAGGAGGTAGCGTCAAACGTCGTTGAATTGGGAAAAGTGTGGTAGGAAGGATCTGGTTATTTTTCTGGGGTAATAAGGATAGTGTGAGAAAGCACCCAATGGGTGGGAGGTCAGTTTTTACGCTGGTCACTTCGAGTTTTGTGCAGATCCACTGGATACCCGGATACGTTGATTGACTGGATAAGTAGACCGCATGCGCAGTGAGAAGTGCGCAGGTGCTGCTGAATTGTGATCTGTCAGTGGGTTTGAGGTTAGGATCCAGCCGAGTACTATAGGTATGCCTCTAGTATCGGCGGAACGAGTTGAATGGTATGCCAGTCGTCTCGTTAAAAGGAGGAAAGGATGGAAATTAGAAAAACAGAATATAACATAGATGAGTTGGTTGAAAATTAATTATTGCTTACCCATGTTTGAGATATGTATTCAATTTATTTAGACACTTAGAACGGTGAGTGAGAGAGAGAGAGAGACACGCGTCGCGTAGTGAGGGCCAATCGGGGCCTTAAGGCCCAAAGCGGATGACCGGCTTTGGGAGTGAGAGAGAGAGATGCGTTGCGCAGTCAGCCGATCGTGGCCTTCAGGCCCAAAGCGGGTGACCGGCTTCGGGAGTGAGGGAAAGAGAGAGAGGGATGCGTTAGTCTGAAATATTTCGTATTCTGTGCCAAAGCGGCTGAACAGCTTTGGTACGTTGAAAGACGAAGAGCGGATAAGCAGCTGTGAGCTTCGGGATCAGAGCGGATAGCCAGCTCTGATCGTTCTCCCGTTTCGTCGTGAAACCCACCTTTTTATATCCGTCTTGCCCTCGCGAGAGTCGCGGGAAGCTAAGCAGAGTGGGATGGACCGAGCAGTGGGGAGTGCACGCGTTCGAATCTCCCTGTTCTCGCAGCTCCCATCCACACTCGGCTCTCCCACTCTGTCGGCGCGAAGAAAGTAGTACCTTCTTTTTAATTTTGTTTCTCTCTCTCACTATTTCTCTCTTCTACATACTAAATTATATAGATTTAAATGTCTAGAATGGTTGCCTACAAATGAATAAACGTCGTCTGCGAGAGGGTTTTTTCTACATACATTAAAAGCTCTCGCTCTACGCTAGCCGCGTATAACAATTTTATTAATTCAAAAAGAGTTCGTAAATTTGCTCAAGACTGTTTTCTGATAGGACGAAAAAATGCTGTTGCAAGATTTGCAGCTTTTTAATAATAAACGATAAGTCATTTTTAAGGAGGACTAAGCAATCTACTAAATGAATTTTAAGAGGAGAAACATTTTCATCTCAAAAATATGTAGAAATTAACTTCTAACCAATTTTCGATCATGGAACGTATAGTTTTGGTTTTATTCGTGATAAAACTTTTCAAGGAATAGAGCAATTAATCTTCTGGCTAAACTACATATGTGGCATATTATGAGAAAATGTCCAGAAAATGAGTCGTTTTTCGAAAAGAGACCTACCGTATCCCCACTTTACTCTTTTTAACGATGCATGCGGTTTTTCTTCCCAACAGCAAACATTCTGTTGAAGAATGAAGAATTTCAATCATCAGCCAATTAATGCGAGATAGAGAAAAAGTACCAGAAAAAAGTGTGCCATAGAAAATCAAGCGTAAAGCGCGTCTATTGTGATGAGGATGTGGTTCCTGATGTGGATATTGCCTCCAGTATTTTTCTTTCTTTCTGAATCTGGAATCAATACAAAATATTTGCTATCTTCATGGAAGTATAAAGCTGCACTATATGTAAATTTACAATATGCCGAACGCGAAGTGCAGGGACAAAAAAAGTACGCGAGCGAAATCTTGCTGGATTTTGTAATGGGTATTCTATGGAATTTACGAAGATAAGGGAAAATTATGAAAGGAAATTCAGTAGAGGCCTAAAGTTAATTTCCTATGAAGATTCCCCATAATTGTTCCAGAATTCTAGGAGGGTCAGTATGAAAAGTACAAATAAAAAAATTAGTATGTGAATAAGTGTTAAATAAAATAAATTTATGAGAAAAAAAACTCCATGAGAATTCTTTATTCATTTATCGTAGGATGAATCTGACAAATGTCTTACAGTCTTTGCACATCCATTGAAATGATTCGAAATCTCTTGGAATACTTCATATATCTTTGGGGTCCTTTGCAGTGTGTGAGATCCCCGTGACATTTCTGATTATTTCACGTAGTCCTCTGATATCTTGATTATTTCATTAAAAGTCGTTCAGTTCTCACGAGAAAAATTCTAATCCATTGAAAAAATGAAATCTTTAAAATTCAAATAAATTTTAACAATATCCGCAGGATCGTATAAAATCCTATGTATCTTGTGAAATTATGTTGAGTGTTGTGGAACCCTATTAAATCTCTGAAATCTTTTCAAATTTTTCGAATTATAAATCTATTATACTTTTCCAAATCCATTGAGATATTTAAAACTCTTTCGAGTGTTTTCAAATTCTTCGGCATCATGAAATTCAGTGTATGGTGCAAAGTTGAGCAATAAACCTTTCATTCAATTTAACAAATTCAAGTTCTCAATTCAGTTCAGTTCGTGTTTAGATGTTTTTAATAATCACAGTATATAATGTTGATTATATTCAAAATTGTATTATATTGTACGATTTTAATATGAAATCTTGAATAATACATGTACGAAAAATATAATAAACAACCCTTATGTGAAAAATAAGCAAGATCCCTCACAAACGAGACAATAGAAAATTGAAGTTCATTATTCCGGATGAATATCAAACAACTTAGTCTAAAATGTTTATTATTGTTTCGATAGAAGTGAATTTTTTTGTTTGAAGAAGAAAAACCGATTTCCTGTATGAAAAGCCAAATTTTCCATACTCTTCTGACAATTGAATGCTTCTTAGATTTTAGATATTCATCTATCAAACATTTACGGACCAAAATATTACTTTTTTGCGATAATAAAAAACTGAACTGGAACGTACACTTTTGTCTAAGAACAAACCATCTTCGTCTGTGGTTGGAAATTGTACAGCTTCTAAGTGCAATTTATAATTACACTCCAACAAAAAAAAATAATAAAAGACATGTGCCGTAAAAACCATTTTGGGGTATATGAGCACGGAAAAATAACCTCGATGTCAAATATCATTTGCCATAGGTTGAGTGGTCAGTTTGTCGTAGAGGCTAAGGCATGAGTTTTAGACCATCTCCGTCTGGTTGCGGGTTCGATTCCCGCCTCGCACTCTGCAGAGCTTATGTAAAGGAGAGGATGGTATATGTTAGAAAAGAGATGTTATGTAAAGACCCTGAAACTCGTGAAAGAGGTAGAGTACAATTAAAATACAACAACGACAAACTCTTACTATAAGGTTCTCTATTAAACAAAAGCAATACATTTTGTGAGAACCTTCAAAAGTTCATGGAAAATTACGAGAAATCCAGAACACCATATCTTATTTAAGGAACAGGGAGATGCATCACCTCAAAATTTATATAATATTACCACTGGTCAATTTAAAGTGTTCATTATTCAATCTCATACTTTGAGGTGCTCCAAAAAAAGTTTCTTCTCTTTTTGAAGACAAGGGAGTAAGATACGGACGGAGGAAGCGATAGAAAAGTACCAGGAGCAGCTAGGGAAAGTGACTTTTGAAGGGGAGTCGGTGAGCGAGATATGGAGAGATCTAAAAGTGAAGGTGACAGGATGTGTGCAAAATAAAAGATTTATAGAGAAGAGGAAGGGAATGGTGAAGCCGTGGTGGGATAGGGAATGTAAAACGATGAGGAGAAGGGTGAGTAGGACATACAAAAAGTGGAATGATGGAACCACGAAGAAAGAGGAGTACGTAAAGATAATGAAGGAGTTTCGGTTGTTGTGTAACATAAAAGAGCAGAGAAGAGAAAAGGAGCTGGAAGTGTAGTGGGAAGGGCTGATAGTGCTACTGTATAAGAAGGGGGATAGAGATAGGCAGGAGAATTAAAGAGGAATCATACAGATGAATACGGCGTACAAAGTGTACGCAATGATGTTAGCGGAGAGGCTATGGAAGAATGTCGAGGGGAAAGGCATATTGCCGGAGACTCAGGCGGGATTCAGAGCAGGTAGGATACTATAGACAATAGTTATATTTTGCAGTACGTGGTGTATAGAGATATAGTGAGGAAGGGGTCAAAAGTGAACGTGTTTTCCGTAGATCTGGAAAGTGCTTTCCCATCGCTGAATTGCGGGAGGTTATGGAAGACGAGGAGAATAGGAAAAAGTCTGATCGAAAGGGCAAGAGCGGTGTATAGAGAGACGAAAGATAGCGTGAGAGGCAAGGACACGATTTCAGACGGTTTTTGGATGGATAGGGGGTTGAGGCAAGAATGTCCGCTCAGGCCAACGCTTTTTGCGATCTTGATCGCTGACATGGAGATAAGCTAGAGGAAGGAGTAGTAAGATGAGTGAGGGGAGGAAGGGGTTAGAATTTAGTCACTTGCGTATGCAGATGACATAGTTTTGGAAAAAATATGGAAAATATGGAAAAAATAGCTGGAAAAAAGTGAGGAAGCATTGAAAGAGATGATAAAGAGGTTGAGCAGGTACCTGAATAGGAGTCGGTTAGAGTTAAATGCAGAAAAGTCCAAGGTTATGGTGTTCAGGAGAGGAGGCGGAAGAGATGAGAGAGGAAATTGGAAATGGAAAGGGACGGTGGTGCAGGAAGTGAAAAAGTTCGTGGACCTGGTGTTCTCATTTTGGAGGAATGGAGTAGTGAATGGGAATATAAAGGAGATGGTGAGGAGGGTAAATGTTGTGATGAGGGCAGATGTGGGGATTGGGAAAGAGGTTATTTACAGATCACTTTGAGAAAAGAATGAAGCTATTTGACTCCCTGGTTATGGGCGTGCTACTGTATGGAGTGGATGTGTTGGGGTGGAAGGAAAAAGAGGAGGTAAATAAGGTTCAGGAAAGGTATATCAGATAGACAGCAGGGTTGGATTGAAGTACACTTAGTTGTATTGTGAGAAGGGAGACAGGAGAAACGAGTTCGGGGATTTTGACAGGTAGTCGGGCGTGTAAGTATGAGGAGAAATTTATGGAAGAAGGGAGAGTAGGTTAGTGAGGAAGTGTTGGTGCGAGAAGGAGAACAGCAGAGGAGAGGGAAAGATGGGGATTGAGAGAGAAAGATATTTTCGAAAAAATGGTCAAGGTACATTGAGAAATAAGGGTGGGTTATGTGAATGGAGAGAGCGCAGTATTTTTGTGAGTAAGGAGAGAAAGGAAGCCAGGAAATAACAGCGACAATGAGGTGTGGAAGCATAGGGGGCGCTAACAGGCTCTAGCTTCCGCAGGAGAAGAGCATGTTCGAGTTGTGTGGAAAGGGGTATGTAAAGGTGGAACACTGGTTGCAAAAAATTCAAGGAGTTGGAGAGGAGTGGAGTTAGCATGGAATTAATACTGCATGAAAAAGGAGAGAAAAGGGTGATTGCATGGGCGAAGGGGGTGTTGGGCGAGATGGAGGAAAAGAGAAGGAAGGAGGAGGAGGAATGAAGAAAGGTGTGTGAGAAGGAGAAGAAGTACGTGTAAGAAAGATGTAACTAATGTAAATAGTTGACGAGGAATAGCAAATAAGGCTTGCGAAGCGAGGAAGGCAAGGCAATGAGAGCGAGCGAGCGAGCGGTCATAGTAATGAAGGTATGGATGGATGATAGTGTACAAAGTGTGGATGGATGTTAGAGTTAAGTATTTGATGTAAAAAAAATTTTGTAAAGCATGGTGGTGTAAGCAAGTCAATTTTTAAGGCCATTAGGCTGAAGAGTGAACGTTGATCTATCTATCTACCAATAAGCAAGCCTCGAAAGCTAAAAATATCTTCATATCTGAAACAATTCATAATTTTCTGTTTAAGGGGTCGTTACCGTTTAGAAATTTGAAAAAATCGATTTTTTTCTGCTTTTTATTGTACCTTTTACCATATACTTCTACCCTGCAAAGCCGTTTTTCAATCTGCGAACTCGATAACCACTTTTTTACTTGTTTAACAATTTTTGTTTCATCCGATTTTAAAATTTGACCATAATGATTATATAAGTTTATAATATGGCTTAAAAATTCATACTCGGGGGTTTTCGGGGTCGCTGATCACAAATTCAGCATTATTATTGCAAAATTATTTTTTTTTAAACAATTTGTTCAAACAAGTTATGTCTATATTGCATAATTTCCTAAAAGTGACTGCAGATTCGTGATCTATGGGAAAAATACGTCTAAAACATATTTTATCGAATTTTTCTTGTCATGACACAATAACCATATCGAACATCTATAAACAAAAGCGCTCTAGTTCATAGATATTCGATATTGTTGTTGTGCCATGACAAGAAAATTCGATAAAATATGTTTTAGACGTACTTTTTCCATAGATCACGAATCTGCAGTCACTTTTAGAAAATTATGCAATTAGGACATAATTTGTTTAAACAAATTGTTTAAACAAATTAATTTTTGCAAAACCAATGTCATATTCATCATCACTGACCATAGAAACCAAGAAAACGATATCCAAATCTCTATTGACGGATGAAATTCTCATGTTTCGCGCTTTGTTTATAGAATGTTATTTCTGTTTGTTCAAGATTCTCAAATTTACCGTTTGGTTTGCGACTAAAGAAGTCAGCAACTTCATTGTCTCCACCAGCGCAATATTCAATCTCATGCGTGTATTGCTGCAGTATGATACTCCACCTAATCAGTCTAGAATTTAAGTAGGAAGTTGAAATGAGAAACGTTAAGCCCTTATGGTCCGTTATGATTGTAGAATTATTTCCCACCAAATAAACCCCTAATTTTGTAATTGAATAAACTATTGCTAAAAGTTCCTTCTCCGTCGTGTTATAGTTTATTTCTGTTTCATTCAGGCAGCTGCTAACCAAATAAATAATATTATGGTTCATATATTGATCGATCTGATAAATAATTCCACTAATACCCGAATTCGAAGCATCTGTCTGGAGTCTAAACGGGACACCCGGTATTATGTGACCTAATGTGATAACAGTTAACTAAATTTTGTTTCAATTGTTCATAAGCAACAGTATGCTTCTCAGTTCAATTCCAACTATGTTTTTCTTTTAGCAACTCACGGAAAGGTTCCACGTAATTTGCGTGATGAACACTAAATTGCCTATAATAATTACAAATTGCGAAAAACTGCTGTAGTTAGTTCAAATTTTGAGGTTTTGGAAAGTCTCGAATTACCTCCAATTGATTAAATAATGGCTTTATCCCTTTTGTTGATAAATCATATCCGAGAAAACTAACTGAAGTTCGACTAAATAGTGATTTCTTCAGGCCTAAAGTGAAATTTTGATTTGGCAATTCTTGAAAAATTCTAGAAAGAGCATCAAAATGATTATAGACACTACTGGATGTTGCAATGAACAAGTAATCGATGTACATTGTAAGAATCTGATCAAATTGAGTTCCTAGAGCCAAATTGAGACCACGAATAAATGTCGAGCCAGCTGTTTTTAGGCCAAATGGTATACGGCCAGTATCCATTTGCAAGGTCAGTTGTCGAAAAGTGTTCGACCCCATAGAGCTTTTGCAAGAGTTCGTTTCTGAGAGGCAATGATTTGTTGTCCGCCTCGATGAACTCGTTCACAAAACGCGGATCCAAACATATTCTGACGGTCTTTTTTTTATTATTATAATTCTAAATGGATTGCAATATGGACTAGCGGAAGGCATTATTCCATTTTCCAGCATGTTTTGAATTCCTCTATCGACAATTTCACGATACGCGAACGGAATAAGATAGGTTTTTCTGACAGCAATTTTGTGCGGTTTTACAATAATTTTATATTCATAAAAACCAGCACTGCATGATTTCGGAAAAAACAGTTTTTCAAAATTTTGCATGCAATCAACAAAAGCCGTTCGTGCTACACTACTGAATTCTGTAAACGAATTTGCAATCTTTCGAACTTCATCCGGAAAATTCGCTGCTTCTGATTCAGAAACTTCTTCGGATAAATTTGGTACATTTATTTAGGAAAGAAACTTCATTTCCTCTTTTACCTTAAGGTCAAAAGCGTTTTCAAATATCAAAACGCCACTAACTGGTTCTACAGGCGAGATTTCATACACGCACGAATAGGAGAGAGCTTCAATGTTTTCTGAAATGATAGAAGTGCCAAGGATATTACCTCTACACTCATCTCCATTATTCGTTATCTCTCCCGAAACTCGTGTACCTTTCTCATCATAACCAGAATCAGAAAATAGAGTCGACAAGCAAAATTCATCATTGAAATCACTTTCACCTTCAATACCAATGTTATGTCCGTTTAGACATGAATAGTCACTAGAAGTTAAATCATTTTGTGCAAGAATATCGGTATCAACTGGAAGCGATGTATTTAAATCACACATGGCCATTTGGTGAGTGTTAATGTTTACAATCTGCCTTTGACAATTTTCCATACTGTACATTGGATTATTTTGAAGAGATTCACTCGGAAGAATTAGAACGTAAATAATATCGTCCTCGATAGAAGTCACAATCTTTTCAGATGGGGACCGATCAAATGAAACTGATGATTTTGGAGCGGGCACACCACCAATCGATATAGAGCGACTGAGATAATCTATCGAAACCCCGTTACCTAAGAATTAATCATTTCCCATAATAACCGGATTTGTCAAATGATGGACGACAAGAAAAGATGTTAGGTACGACCTTTTACCAATTTCTAATCTTGCCGAAATTTGGCGCTTAATTGTAGTTGGTTTTTTGCCTATTGCTGTACGTAGCACAACATTAGAGACTGGCAATTCTTCCAATTTATCGTGCAACATCGGGCAGTATTCAGTTTGCTCCCTACCTGCTCGAGAAAGGGTCCAGGCCGTAGATAATGACTGCGATAAATTGCTTGAGTGACCAGAGCCTACGTCCCTTCCACTCCGCCAGTGCCAGTGTATAAAGGCACTCGTAGTACCGCTCGGGAGACAGTTCGCTGAGAGCTGCAAACCGACTCCGGCCGAGGTGCAGAGCTCAGCGATACTCCCTGCTCTCCCTGGTGGATGGCGCACCTACACCAGGGCGACCGGGAAACCTGAACTCTTCTCTGCGGGGACGGAGGAGGATTCACCCGATCCACGACCAAATGGCGCACCTATGGCCGTGTATCGGGCAATGGGATTCGTTGGCTTCACACCCCAACCATTCCAGGATCAACTTGGACTCCTCGTAGCCATTCCGAGAAACCGCTCAGCTAGAAACGGACCCAGAGAGTCCCGCCATTGGCCGATAAGGTAGATTCCGCGCAGGGGATTATATTTGAGCATAAACTCCCTCACCCCCCCTCTCTCTCTCCGCACCGTACTGCTTACCGTTAAGAGAGGAAGAAGGGTGACGTTAACCTCGCCTCGTCGACGATCTCCGCGTTGAATCACTAAATACTCATCTGTACCACGCTTTGCCCACAGGGACCGCACTAAGCTTCGATTTCCGCATAACCAAACGCTGTTCGCTCACTCGCGCCGCATGCTCTGTCTCTCTCTCTCTCTCTCTCTCACTCGTATTTATACTTGAAGTCACACACTTCACATTCACACACGCACCTGATTGTTACCGCGTCCATACTACATCTACACTCAGAATTATTTCTTGAAGTCACACTCACACACATCTTACACATTCACACTATAAACACCACACCGTCACACTTACAATAGCTTTAATTAGATTTGTATTTTATAAAATAATAAATCCATTCTTTTTATATTCTCATGATAAATTCCGAGTTCTTCATTTATCCCTAAATCTTGACCCTGGCTGACTGAAGCGTCCGCAGTGATAAATTAAATGAGAGGTGGAAAACCACTTCGTTACACATTATTTATCGAGCTTCTTCGTTGCATGAAGCTATTATGTGAACCGAAATCAATTTTTAAAAACTCGCATTCTACAAACGAAACGAAAACAACGGTTGGAGGTCGTTCAGATTCGCTTAATGGAAAATGGAAAAGGTCCTTAGAATTAGATTTACAGGCTAGAGCATTTTATACCACGGAACAAAAGCAGTCTATAGAGTATTTCACCAAAAGTCAACTTTTACAAATCGAAGAGGCTTATCTCGCAGCTCTCGATTATCTTAATTCAAAATTGCATACTTTCGTGCCGAATGTTACCGCTAATCCAACATGAGAAAATTGGTCTCGACAAGATTCTAATTTTCTTAGGCTTCCTTAAATTACGCTGCCTGAATTTTCAGGCAATTATGTCGACTGAGAAAATTTTCGTGATATGTTCGAGGCTCTTGTCGTCAATAACGATTTATTATCTAATGTTTCTCGTTTACATTATTTGAAAACTTCTTTGACAGGTGACGCTAGCCATGTGATCAAGCATGTAACTGTAACCGAAGCGAATTTCGTTACTGCGTGGGATATGATCAAAAAACGTTAAGACAATAAGCGTGCTTTGATAAGCGCTCATTTACAAACAATCGCGTCGATTCGAAATGTATCCAATAATTCAGTAGCGGAATAAAGAGTGCTTTGTGATACTACAAATGAAGCGTTAACTTGTTTAAAAAATCTAAATCGTCCCACTTAGCATTGGGATGACGTCATGGTGTTTTGGACAGTACGGAAGTTAGATCTACAATCTTTAAAGGAACTCGTGTTCCTACTTTGGGAGCTATTCAACTGTCAAAATCTAATCTTCCGGAAAAACTAAAAAAATAAAGGTCAGTCAGTTAAAGGTCACAATGCCTCTACCAATTCAAAATGCCTTATAGTCGGGTCTAGAACCTTTACTTTTGAAGAGTTCTTTACAACTCTCACAAGAATTGAGGCAGCTCTCAACTCGCGACCATTAGGACCGTTATCAGATGATAGTGAGGATTTCACGTACTTAACACCAGGGCATTTTTTGATTGGGGCACCACTATCAAGTCCTCCTGAACAATCGGTTGAATTTGTACAAGAGAATCGATGGGCCGCTGAATATTTACACTCTTTGCAGCGCCGACACAAGTGGACACGTGAACAATCAAATCTTAAAATCGGTGATTTAGTATTGATACGCAATGATGGTCTCCCGCTAACCAAATGGTTGCTTGGTCGCGTAATCAAATGCGATCCAGGTGAAGATGGCTTAGTTCGCTCCGTTCGCATTAAAACGGCGCTTCGGAATTTGACCGACCGATCGTCAAGCTCTGCTTATTGCCTTTATCCTCTAAGATTTCTGCGGAGTTGTTAGAAAACTCTTATTATGACTTGCGTTGAATAGAAAATGTCGAGAAGCAAGGTGTCTGATTGCTAGGGCACTTGCTTCTAATTTAGGGTAAGGAATTTATAGATTATGTTTGTTCATCTTATGAAATGTATGTTTTATTGGACAATTTATGTATTGATATTGTGTTTCGTTTGTTCTCGCTCTCAAACTATGTTTTCATAGCGGGCGGCATTGCTGCATTTTGTCGTCAATTAACGTCAAATTGATTTGATGCCCATTATGATTATTTAAAAACTATTTTTCATGGCGGGCGGTAGCCCGTTCTATAAGAATTGTTTATTTCTCTTCTACTTTTTTTCGTAATGCACTTGAACACAAAGCGGGCGGTATGTTTGGATTTTGGTCAACGGCTTGAATGATAATGAGTCAGTCTACGCCTAAACGAACATCGCGTAAGTCGTGCGAAAATAATTGCCACCTTTGTGGATATGTGAAACGCGAACTTTTAGTTTGTGTAATGAACATTTGTGTAACTCGTGAAAAATTGGATAACGATAAAGTTTCCTACACATATCTCCTTGCCGAATTCCTAGTTTATCATTTAAATTGATCATTTCTTTACATTTTCTCACTCCACAAAATCGGGCATGTTCCTGAGCAGTGAAATGAATTATAGCTCAGTTATCAATAAATTCAATAATTATAAATAAAATCACAAAACACACTTTCTACAAAAAAATCACAGCTTAAACGAGTCTACGAGTCTTGGATATAACGTTTTGCAACGTTTAATGTAATACGTCATATTCATAAAAACCTTGATTTTGTTTACGAAAAGTTTGTCAAAAATGCTTTTGATGCATAATTCATCTACGTTTCTTGTCTCTAATATCTTCGCCTCTTGGTTCAACTTGAGTGATATCAAATTACGATTGTACGCTCGAATCTTCTGAGCATTAGGTAAATAAAGTCAGGAGAGTCATTTAATGTAATAGAAAAAATCTGCCCGCTTCGCGGGCACATTCTCATCGCGGGCTCCGCGCGCAGCTCGCTTCGCTCGCAAGTTTGAGCGCGCCTAGGGCGCGCGTC
>WSXT02215631.1:0-17338 GCA_011762715.2 Neuroterus valhalla | reverse complement strand
TGTCACTATATTAACATAGGAAATCTGTAATAGTTACAGACTTTTCGGTAATTTTAATGGATTTTTTTTCTCCGTGTTTAAGTTAAAAATTCATCTCTAAATCAAAATCTAAATCTGTTGAAGAAACATTAAATTGTGTGATAAGTGACTATAAAAATATTAAAAAATACATAGATCTCAACCGGGATCCGCAGAATAAAATAAAATTACCTATTTACCACATACTATGCTAGAAAATATATGATTAATAATAATCATAAATTAAGATAAATAGTAAATCAGATGAATAACTAATTAAAAGTTGAATTTTTCGCAGAATAATTTTTTTCTGCAATAAAATATTCAAGAAAAATGTTTCTCATTCTATAATTATTATTATATTGCATTTCACTTACTCGTAAAGTCAAGAAAAACCATGCAGGTAAGGAGTGGAATGACGCCCTTCATTTTTGCTGGTTGAAGACTAAAAATCAAAATCAAGACTAAAGATCAAAATCTGGACTGATTTTTCAGCGGTTTTAGTTACCAATCAATGACAATAATTTTTTCTCTGTGATTTTCCAGGTGCGGATTTGTCTATTTTATATGCATAATTTTCGGGTATTTTGGTGGGGATTGTTTAAAAGAGGATAAAAAATCTTTTACATTCGATTGACGGAGCTGAAAAAAGCGAAGAAGGTCTCTCCGCCCAACCAGGGTTATTTGTAAGATGATTCTGATTTTTCTTAATTTTATTTGAACAATCGAAAGGCTACGTCACCTTCACGATTCCACAATGCGACCTATTTTCCTGTTCGAGAAGATTTGAGAATGTTGCAACATCGAGTTATTTCTTGAAACTTCTAGATTGTCCACGATTCTTATTTTTTAAAACTTGCTCTTAATCATTTTATGAAGCAATGAATAAATGAATGCATTCCTCCTGAGAATCAAGGTCTTTACGTCACAGAAAGGCTTTCAAAATGGAATTAGATTCTTTAGGCTTATACTTATACTTATTTACGGAACATCATTTAACAATGTTTTCTGAATAAGTTCAATGTTAGAGAGAAAATCAGGTAAACCGAAAAAAAATTCCAAGCAAGAAAAATAATTATCGATGAAGAAGATAATTTCTAACCAAGAAAGATGAATTTTTTAGGAATAAAAAATTCAACCTCAAAGTCGCACTTACAACCATAAATAGTCGAATACATACCATAAAAGAGATCATCTCCAAACGAAAAAAAAATAAAAATGATAGTTTTCACCCTGACAATGTAATATGGAACTTCATGATAAAAAATTAAACTTTAACTAAGAACAGTTGAATTCTTAACCTCTAAAGATGAACTTTCAAAAAGGACTTGAACTTTGAACCCAATCTTTGATATTATAAAAAAGAAATAATGTCGAACCCAGCAGTTGCATTTTCAACATATGAAGTTGAATTCCCAACAGGAAAGTCATTCCAAACAAAAAAGATGATCTTTTAGGGAAACAATTGACCCTTCCACTCGAAAAGATAAATCTTTAAGCAAAAAGATTAAATTTGGATAGAAAAAGTTGCATTTCAAAGCCTAAATAAATAGTTGACATTACAGGGAGAAGAATTTTGAACCGAACAATATTGATTTTAAGAATTTTAAGTTGAAGGTTCAGCATTTTCAACATGAAAAAATCTGGATTTATGACACAAAAGTTTTGCTCAAACAAAAAGAAAAATTTCAGCAACAAAAAATGAATTTCCACTTGTGAAGATGCATTTCTAATGAAAAAGATTGAAACAGAATGAAGACAGTTAATTTTTCAAACCAAAAAAACGAGATTTTTAAAGCACACTGGGTTCAAAACATCTGAAGTTGAATTTTCAACATGAAACCTATGTTTTTACAAAAAAACCTCTAGCAAAAAAATGAATTTTTACTTGAGAAGATGAATTTTGAACCGTCAAAAACTGTCGTATTTTAAGGCCAAAAAGACAAATTTATAGGAAGACTTTTGGATTTTTACTTCAATAGTTGAATTAACGGGAAAAAAATAATTCTGAACGAAGCGGATGCATTTTAAACAAAAAAAGTTGAATTGCCACCATGAATGTTCTTTAACGTCCAACGGTTCCCAAGCTGGAAAGACGAATTTTAAACAAAATAGTTAAATTTGAAATTAATGGTCAAACTTTCAGGCAGAAGAAAAGAGGAACATCAAAATATGATCAAATTTGAGGAAAAGAAAGATTTCTCAAGAACATGAATAGTTATTATTCAGAATACGTACAGTAAACCTCGAAATTCAATAATCTTTATAATAATTTGTAAACTTGACCAAAATATATTTATTAATAATTGCTGTGCATTTTGGAGGAGGATTCTAAGATTTTTATCTATCTCTAGAGTTTTTCTTTTTACAAAGATATAGTTCCGACTAAATCAGAGGGATTTTGAATAAAAAAATATTCGTATTCTATATTTAAATATTTACTGGCAACGAAAAACTTGAATTTCTGAATTTAAATTTTTAATTTTTGTCAAAACATCTGCCGATTTAGCTTCACCAGGGCCATCTGGAAGTAAATTCTCTTTTTTACAATTATTTTGCAATAACTAAAAGTCTTCGTCTCGGTTACTATGTAACAATATGGCCTTATCATTTTTTCAATTTGGTTTAAAATTTCGCGTTATCACGCCATTATTTTCAAACTGAAATATCTGCTACGAAACTTGTTTTTCAATCGATGTTTGATTACTTGTATACAGTCCTCGATAAATGTATGTCCTTAACCTATTTTTTAACAAAAAAACCTCTAACAAAAAAATTAATTTTCACTTGAGAAGATTATTTTCAACCCGAAAAACGAACTTGAATCAAAAACTGTCGTATTTTAAGGCCAAAAAGACAAATTTTCAAAAAGAATTTTGGATTCTTACTCGAATAGTTGAAGTAACAAAAAAAAGGAGAATTCTGAACCAAGCAGATGTTTTTCAAACAATAAAAGGTAAATTGCCAAAAAACTTTCATGCAGAAGAAAAGAAAAAAATTAAAATATGATTGAAGGAGGCTTCTAAGCGGGAACCAGAAAAAAATAATTCGGGTTGAAATTGTTCATTTATCCGAAGTTATTCAGAATTTTAGTTCTTGCTTTCTCATTGAGGAAAAGTTACAATTCTAATCTAATCTTAATGAACGAGGCCTCATTTAGTTCTCGGAAGGATTCTCTACAATTGAATTTGGGTATTGTTGATTGGAATTCGAACTTTCATTGTTTATAACAATAAAAATAATTGTGATTTTCAAATTAACTATATCCATAAAACCTCCCCAAATAAAATTGTGGAGAATCCTTCAAAGAACTGAATAATAGTCCGGGCGCTGGTGACAGTAGAGTATTTCTGAAAGAGGCACGGGGTTTAATGGCATTTATTTACGTTTTTGAGGTCGCTGTATCGGAATTTCGAGGTCATCCGGTCGGATTCCGGTCAGATTTTGTCCAAATCGCAATTAATTAAACAATGTTTTTTTCGAGCTAAAATATTTCTTCTTAGCAAATATGGATTATTTTAAGAAAAAACGATCTCTTGAAATTTTTACATAAAGTGCATTGTTCAAAAGTTATTCATTTGATAAGGTCGAAAATTCAAGGTTATTCGTCAATTTGTAACTTGAAGACTTTTGATCTATTGCATATTTTTACAAAATTAAAAAGCGTACTTGTTTCTGAAGGAATACCCTATTACTTGATATGCTTTATGATCGATTTTTTCGTTCTAACGTTAAGTTATCCGCAATTGCAAAATGGCGATTTTATCATGTTTTCTTGGCATTGGTGGGCACTAGAAAATTTCCGTGAAATGGTCGCGATTTCAAGAGCATAATTATGTTTTTGAGGTCTCTTAATCGAAATTTCGGGGTTATCCGGTCAAATTCTGGTCTGATTTTATTGGAATTGTAATTGTTCAAACAAATAAATAAATAAATTTTTTCTTCCATCCCGGAATATTTTTTTTCGCAAATATAGGTTATTTTAGGAAGAAAATACCTCTTGCAATTTCAACGTGAAATATATTGTTCAAAAGTTATAAATTTTTATTGGTCGAAAATTTGACGTTTTTTTAGTCAACTTTGCGAATGGAAAACAAAATATTCCCATGTGATTATGGTAATATTTAGATAATTTTTGCAAATTGCTCGCGATATTAATGGCTTCCTCTGTGTTTTCTTTATCGCTTGATCGAAATTCCAAAGTTGTCCTGAGATTCCCATCAAATTTTTATGTTATTAATAGTCTACTTAACAAAACTATATTTTTTCGCTCTTTGGCTGCGAAGAAAATTATTTATATTTAAACTCATTCATGTGTATATTTTAGCTCGAAAAAACCATTGCTTATCTATTTGTTTAATTAATTGCGATTTGAACAAAATATGACCGGAATCCGACCGGATAACCTCGAAATTTCGATTCAGCGACCTCAAAAACGTAAATAAATGCCATTAAACCCCGTGCCTCTTTCAGAAACACTCTGTGTCACCAGCGCCCGGACTAATAAGGCCTTGATCATCAGAATTGGATAAGAATTATTGTAACTTTTTCCTAACGAGAAGGCAAAAACTATAACACTAAATAACTTCGTATAAACAAACAATTTTGATCTGAATTATTACTTTTATGAAGCAAACTTAGAAACTTCCTTCAGAATGCGCAGCAATTATTAATAGATATATTTTGATCAATTTTATTAATACTTTTAAAGATTATTGAATTTTATGAATTCAGTGTGAATTCAAAAGAATTCGAGTTAAATCCAACCAAATTCAAAATAAGTTAACATAATTCAAATGAATTTAGAAAATCCGAATGATTCAATTCAAACAAGTAGCAAATGTTAAAAAAGAAATCTCAGATTTGAAATCTTAGTTCTATTCTATTCTAGTTTATTGCCTTTCAGAATATACATTCTATGGCAATGGAGAGCCACTATTACATCAGAGAATATCAATAACAATAATATGGAAATAATAAGTAGTTGTTAAAATATTTACAGCAGTGAATTCGAAGCTTAAGTACCAATTGGTTATCAGCATTCATTCAAAAAGGGAAAAAGCCCTTATTTTCAACATTGCGTTTACGTAATTAAATAGAGAATGGAGCCTTCCTGGGTCCGTGCTAGAGAGTAGTGCGCATAATCCGTTAACATCGAAGTTTTGTACATTTGATAGATAATACTCCCGGATGGGGGAGTAGATTGGACATTTAATAAGGATATGCATCAAATCCTCTTTTTCGCATCGATTACATACTTTACATATTTGTTGTGGATCTATTATAGTAGTTTCAGTTTTCGATGTCAACTTGATGATATGTTTAGAAGCAGTTCTAAGTTGTGCGAAAGTGCGTTTGCATTGAAAAGGCAGCCTCATGAGCAGATAATGCTCAGGTTCTGTGTAGTTTACGAGAAGTTTGCTATATATCGAACTGAAGTTGCTCTTTTCCAATCTGATCATATCTTGGAGGAGAGTGAATTCACGGAATCTAACAACGATTGCGTCAATTTGTTCATTTAGTCTGGCACCGTTGAGTTCGAGCAAAATTAAGATTGATCCCTGCTGACTCTAAACACCTCATGAGTTGACCGAGCCAGTTGTATTTGTTAGTTTTAGCTGTGTTTCACCAGTGTTCTTGAACTTTTTGTGAAAATCCTCGAGGAAGAACTTTATGCTATTTTATAACGAGATATACTTCTGTAAGTCTCCGAGGTTTTTCAGACTCCTTGGAAAAATCCACAAGTCAGTATTGGTATTAGTATATTTTTTGCCTCAGAATAGAACTTCTGTAACAATGGACATCCAATATAATCTGAACACATACATACATATAGTTTTAACCAAGAATGCGTTCCTGTTCGCTGATTATATTAAAGATTACAACATGGTATTTTAAAAAATCGAGTACCTACATCTATCCAAAAAGTTGGAAAGCCCTTCATTGAAAAATCTTGTTCACGTAGTTAAATGAAGAACAGAGCCATACTGGGTCCTTACTAGAAATTAACGCGCCTCAATGATTATCATTGATATTGGCACATTTCCATTAAATGTCCAATCTACTCCTCCTTCAGGAAGCACTATTTAATAAACTTACAAACCCAAAAGATTTTCTCGAGTACTAACAATTTTGGTTCTGTAGTGCAAAGGAGAACAGTCCGAAAGTTTTGGAACTCTATTCATGATCAGTTCTTACTTGTTTTCAAAAATGATTACTTGCTATTGTATCATTAAACCCAATTTCTTCCTGGTTAAGCGTAACTCGTATGGTTTTAGTCATGTTGTACAACTGGGGATCAAAGAATTCAAGTGGAAAGTTTGAGCTCAGGATGTAAAGGAGGATAGGAAAAGGTAGAGCAAATATTAGTTTTTCAAATGTAGCAAAGGTTTCCATAATTGAGAGAATCTAAATTTCAATTAAGATTATTCAATATAGTTTGTTATAGTCAATGAATTCGACATGTTGAATCTTCAACTATGTCAAAAGACGATATTAACGATTTTCTTGAAGGATGGAAAATCGGATTGAAATGAAAATATAAAACGCATTCAAACATGTACAAAAGAAACACAAAAATTGAAAATTCAAATAGTCTTGAAAAAATTATTTTTATCAGAATATATATCGCAGCTCTTCACGAGAATACATAACAGTTTATTGAAACTACGTATTTTAACAGCTATTGATATCCATCTTGACAATCCCTTTAGGTGATTTGATAAGAGATGTACTGGAGGACAGTCTCTCCTAACAGAATTTTCAAGATACGAAAAAGCATCACAAACTAGAAAGGAACCAAACTGTTGTCTTTGAATGTAACAGCCTAGATCAGCTATGTCGGTGACGTAATGCTGGGTTAATTTATGTAATCATGCCGGAAAAGAAGGATATTTCCTGACATGGTATCGACACGAAGAGTGTTGCTTTTGAGTGTCCGTACTCTACAAGTAGTGTAGTTTCTAGCTCAGTATTTCTATTCAATAAATATCAACTTTTGAAAAAATGCTTTTTTATTCCTTGAGCTTCCAAAATAACACTGACAACCAAATAGTCTTTCTGCCCTTATTTATACGTGTAACAATATATGCATCTTCCTTCCCATCAGCAGTAGATAAACTTCCAAGATATACGAATTATCAACTTGTTATACCCTCTCATGATTTGGAGCAATATTGCTTGCGATTTTTTTCATCACTCTTACCAAATACAATGACTTGTGTTTTATTACCGGTATTCTTAAGACCCATATCCTTTATGCTGGTATTTAGTTTGCCTATCATCCTCTGCCAATCCTGATTTGATTCCGCTGTAACGATCTCATCATCCGCGAATGCAAGTCCACGCACTTTCACTGTCTCCAGATAAATACTTTCTTACTTAAGAAAGCAATTTTCAGGCATTTGTCCACGTATCTGTTGAACAGTTAAAATGATGCATCCTTGCCTAACGAATTGCTGGATATGAAACCAATCACTCACATGTGAATTTACTATTACACTCGGTTTACTACTATTATATATTAGTTTTACTGTTTTGAGAAGCCAACCATTTACCTCGTACACTCTCAAGACTGCCTGTATCTCAGTCCTATCCGACTTCACGATTGCCCTTTCCAGAACAACAAAAACACAGAAAAGTTTTTGTGCAAGCTTCTTTTTGTAATCCGTCTCAAGGTGAGTATCTGATTTGCACGAGTTCATCCCGGCATGAATCCTCATCCGACTCTAATCATTTGGAACTTCACCGTTCACAGAACACGTATCCATAAATTCACATAACCACACAAACAAGTTTTCACCATCAGCATTCTCAATATTCCGCCTTGTCCTGTCAACCTATTTCTAGAATAATTTCTTATTCACTTCAAGATCATTCTGCATTCTTGTATTTTCTTCCTCTTTGGTTTTATTCTTGCTTTCTTGAACCAGTATTTTCATTTCCTGTTTTCATCCCTATGATATTTTACTAGCTTTGTCCTTTCTTCACTGCTCACACCTCTAATATTCAACGCTCTCGAAAACGCTTCCTTTTTTTTCGTTGAAAGCTACGCGGGCTTCATCATTTCACGGAGCATCTCTAGTCTTTCACCCTTCATTCGCAGTACCGCAGGCATTAGGCGCACTCTTAAAAAAACTTTCCTTCAATATTATGTATTCACTGTCTGAATTTGTATAGCTCAATTTCGTCCTTCAGTATTGTTTACGATGACAGAAATATTTCTTCAACATTTTATGGTATACTTTGTGTACTTCTTCCTTCTTAAGATTCTCTAACTCGCGTCTGCTTCAACTTTATGTGTCTCATTTTCTGCCTCTATTCTTTACCGAGATTCATTATTGAAACTACGAGGAAGTGATCCGTTGCTTTTTAAGAGCCCCTTATAACTCTTGTTTCTCTACCTTAATCCTTAGTCTCTTATTCGCTACAATGAAGACAGTGGCAGTGACAGTGAAGACATGAAGATACAGTGGCTTTTGCCTCTGGACCAAGTATGCATCTGTATCATTTTATACCTAAATCAGATTTTTGTAATGAACGAGCCTCTCTACAAGCATAAGCTAATCGAGTTTTTCTTGTTACCGTTAGTTTTCTATCTCCAAAATGACCAAGTACCTCTGGCTGTACCTTCGCGTTGGACACTAACCAAGCCATTCATGTTTCCGAGTGAGATGATCCTTTCACTAGCATTGCAATTATCTTGAATATTATTTGACTTATTCCAGATGGGATTTTTACATCCTTTTTAACACCATCGACTGGGGCATAGCATGCTATAGCGAATAGTATTTCAATCCTCACTTCCATTTCAACCCATGGTAACTGTGGGGATACACATTCATACCTTTTGACGTGATGTTTCACTCTCATTCCTGATCGGACCTACTCCTTGGCTACCATGCGATCTATCATTTACTTCTGATCAAACCTTGCGCCCATTCTTTGTCTAAGAATGTACTGGAGTACAGTTCTTCCAGGAAAACAAATTTTTAGGATGGGAAGACGCATCGCGAACTAAGGAGGGACCCAACAACCGAATATGTTAAAAAAGAAAGTTCTGAGCCGTTGCACCAAAAAAACAATAAATCAATCGGAAATGAGGGCATCCATAACATCCAAACGAAAATTTTGATATTAAAATAAACGAATAATTTTACTGGAGGAACAAATTCGCAAAAAATCAAGCAAGAAAAAGTTAACCTAAACAAGACGGTCACCTGATTCAAACAAAATACGTACTCGAATTGAACCAATACAGTCGACGAAGAACTTTGTGAGATCCAAACATAAATATGTTTGTCTGTATAACTTTGAAACTCCAAACATATTCTTCAATGTTATATCAGAATACATTTGATAACTTTCGCAAAAAAAGGGTATGAGGAAAAAGAAGTTTTTTAGTTGCATGATCTCTTCTCTCATTTCGTAATTATGGTTCACAAAAATCTCTACTTTCCGGTGTGGAAATCGAACGTGTTCTAGTACACGGTAGATTCCAAGGGGTATTTTTGTAAGTGGCTATTCGCGGAAATGATTTAAATATTATGGCGTACAAATTGAACAATATGTTCAATAATATCATTTTGTATTCGTCGCTCGGCGAAAAATATTTTTTCTGTTCCATCGTTCCTGCAAAAGAACTCATCGCTCAAAAAATCTCTTTTTGAAAATCACTGAGGTATTATTACATGTTTAAATGTATTTTTGTTTATCTTGAATCCCTCATAATCACACCAATCATCCTTTTCCATGAATGACAACGATTTCCATTCTTCTCATAGTACTCCAATGACGTAGTCATCCTCTATTGCTACAAAAAAAGTTGTGTTCTGGTAATAGCTGAATATTATTTACAGGACCAGCGTCGCACACATAAATATTAATGCGGATGGGTCCAATCGGTACATAAATTCTCAACGGTGATCGTGCACTCTCATGTGCATTGTGTTCTAAGAAAAGGTTAAAAACGTGATCTTATGGTTGTAATAATTACGAATTATTTCAAGAAGTGATAATTGTTAGTGTTCAAAAGAAAAAAACTATTTGCTCATAAATATTTCCTAAATATCCCATCAAATGAATTTCATTCAATGTATATGATTTATGAAATTGAGGCAATGAGAAATGAGGAGAGGTAGCAAGCGATGGAGCATGATAAATATAAATATAATAATTTATACTGAACGATTCGAAGCGAATTTGAGCAAGTGAAGCATCGGCAGAGATAACGTTGGCTCAATATTTTTACGATTAATCGGAACTATGACAAATGTTTAATTTAACAAAGTATGTCAACAAATTCTCACAGTTTGAACTAAGATAGCCGAAGAACAGATTTTTGTTAATACAGTGTTATCATTACTTTGGGTACCAAAGAATTGGTATATTTTTTAGAGTTACGTGTTCTGAAATCATTGATATGATAAGATGGGAATTAGACATTTTAATATAGTAAAAGATTGCGATAATGTACTCAATATTTAAATCAACAATTTCGCTTACTATAGTCGTACTTTTTTACGCAGTTGTTGAGAAAAATATCGTATTCGTCTGGACATAAGGAACAAAGTTTTTTTCAAGCTCGAAAATTGTCTTGTTTCAAGGTGTAACATAAATAATCTCCGTAGAAAGAGAAAGAGTTATCAGTATAAATGTGCTGAAGCTGGTCGATAACTTCTCTCTTTTGTGACGATGAGCAGTAATAATGTGAGAAAAAGGAAATTAGAATTCTATTTAAAGGTATTCTTGATTCATTGGCGTGGTTCAAGTGCTGAGATAACCTCCAGAGTTCCTACCTGAATCAATTTTTACTATATTCTTTCTGTAATATCACTGTTTGTCTTATTAAGTGTGGGAGGAAAACAGCTCGATGAAAGACAAATCATTAGAAGGACATATGAGATAGCGACCAGCATACTTTCATGAATATAAAATTTTGGAAAATATTCTATAGTATCACAGTTACGAGATTCGTTATAAGTATCGTTCATTTGAAGAATATGAGGTTTATTATTAGTGTTCTGTGTTTCATCGGAGTATTTTTTCCTAATCCTAATGGTAAATATAATTCTTAACTATAATAATAAGCTACTTATCAGATGATTCATTTATATTTCCATTCATTCACTTCGTCTACATTGAAGCTGCTGTGTTTTCGCTCGACTTTTTCTGCATTGTATAATGCTTTGAAACAAAAATTGCAAACTCGTATGACTCCTAATACCATATGACAGTGCGTAACTTTTAAGGAGTTCAGTTCAAAATGTTGATTTGTAACTTTAAGAAGAAAGAATTATAAATCTGTTGAAAATTATTAATAAAATGATGAAGCTTTGGAAGAGATAACGTTGGATCAACACAAATATTATTCATCACAGAATTCCTCAGCAAACTTAAATTTCACCAATCATGTTAATTGTACTAAAACTTTCTACTTTGCGGAAGTTTTTTCATCGTAGATGTTTTTAGTTACATTTAATCTCTTTTTCCATAGAAATTTAATTTTATTCTAACACTCGTTACCCGAAAATATTGATTTCCAATCGGAGAAGTTTATTTTTCAAGCATAAAGTGTACTTTTCAAACAAAGAAGATTCAACAACAACTATAAAAAGTTGAATTTTTTGATAAAAAAAGACCAATTTTTCAGAATACAGTCAATTTTTCAATCCAAAAGAAGGAATTATCATCAAAGAAGTTTGATTTTCTCACCAGACAGATCGCTCTTCAACAAAGTAAAAAAGTTTGAAACAAAATAATTGAATTATTAACAAAATATTTGAATCCTTAACAAAAAAGTAATAAATCATACACTTTCATAACAAAATATTAAAATTTTCAAACGAGGAGTTCAATTTCTGATTCAGAAATATGAATTATTAGGAAAAAATATAGAAGTTGATATTTAAAGCAGAAGAATATTTCGGATTGAATTTGAGATAGTCCAATTTTAATTATAAATCGTAAAATTCATCCGGGAATGATAAATTTTCCCACCAAATAGTTGAATCATTAATCCAAACAAACGAGATAAGTTTTCCAATCAAAAGCAGTTGAATTTCCAAAGTGAAATCTTAATTCCAAACTGAGAACAATAAATTTCTAATCAACAATGAATCTTTGAATCCTAAGACAATAAATAGATTTTCAAAAAAATAACAGTTGAATTTCAATCAATCAAATCAGTTTTGTACTAAATGAGCCAAATTGACAATGTAACAAACTTATTCTGTTTAGTCACATTAAAAATTATTTTTGTTCATTGAAATATAAAATTGTTCAATCTCTAAATATTTTCCTTTCTGATTTACGATCGATACTTTAATTGAAACTGTGATGTGGTTCCTCTAACTAAAAACTTGGATTTATTATCAAAATGTGACAAATTCAAAAATAAAAATACCATATAATTCAAATACTAAATCAAGTGAAAATAATACAATCGACAGTTTAAAACATTGATCAGATGGACGAAAAAACGTTCTAGTGAATAGCGAAGGCAAAATGAGGTAACACAAGGTACGCACGCTTAAATCGTTCACTGAGACAGTATGCTTGGAACGCACAAACAATTAGAATTGATGTAATAAACATAAGATTGAATAGTGAAGATGATGATGAAATGAGAATCGATGATAGGATGTAATGAAGACTTTTAGCATAAAAAATGGAAAACAGTCAGTACTTAAAAACCTCTGGCGTTTAGAAGGAACCATAAATCTCTAGTGCGTGAACTGAGCGATGTTTAGCAGCAGGTGAGCTCTCATTAAGGAGAATCACAGTTGCAGATATCTCATAGTTAAACAATTTCAAATTGAACCTCATTTGGTGATCATCGCAATCGTGATGGTAACAATTATAGCCAGTATACAAAACACCGCGCTGGAAACAGATCACACAATACAAATAACGCTTTTTTTTAAAACATACTTGAAGAAATAATAATGCACTTCAAAAACACACAACATAAATATTTAACATACCTCTACGATTTCCTCAAGGTACGGGGAACGCGGCGTCAATTAAAATTATGCTCGAGAAACTGGAAGATGCCCTTCCTTACACTATTCGTGTTAATATGATCACTTTCTCCAATCCTAATAATTATCCCTACTCATCGCATATGACGTCAAACGCGTCATAGAAATTTTGAACGATTGGACGAAATTATCGCATTACCTTGCTTCGCATTTCGGGGTACTAAACCCGATTAATAGTTCCGACTGCAGAAAGACAAATAATTCGCTTCAACAACCACATAAAATAAAAATCCACCTCATTGTTGAAGTTTGATCTATAATCGATCAATTTCCAAGCAAAGAATATAAATTCCCGACACTAAATACAATAGTTGATATTTAAATTAACAAGAATTGCAATTCGGAATTGAATACAGTTTTCATATTCAGCGAAAAGAGGAAAAGTGTCCAAAAAAAACATGCATTTTCCTGCAAAAATATTATTTTCTACTGGAAATATCAATTTGCAACCTTAAAAGGAATACTTGAATTTTCATTTACAAGAATCATTTTCCAATCGAGGGAATAAAAGACAAATTCCTAACAAATTAGTTATATTTTTAACAGAAAAGATGAATTTTTACCTTGAAATGCGAATCTTTACCCAAGAAAATGAATTACCGAATGATAAACATACGCCTTATTATTTTTATTATCACTATTATTTATTGAAGTAATAATACCAACTACATTAAAATATTTGTACCACATCGTAAAAACAAAATTTTTAAGAAAATTGTTGCATTTTCCATCAAAAATATCAATTTCATACCAGAAATATAATGGAAAAAACCAGTTTACAACCAAGTAGTTAGATTTTCAATCAAAAAAATGAATTTTCATACTAAAGGTGGATCTTCAACATGCGGAAAATGGTCTTCAACCAAAAATAGGATTTTTAAAATAAATTATTGAATGTTAATGTTAGAACTTGAAAATCTACTTCTATAGATCAAAGACGAACTATTTTCATGATTACGTTGCCCTAAAAGTGACATCGATTCATTCATATTCGGATTTAACATTTGATGCAATAATAATTTCCTACTGGTACTTTCTTTTTTCAGAATCAGTTAGAGCGTTCATAAACCCGAATCCGTTCAATTCCTTTCGCCTTGATTCTGATATTCAAGATTACGAAGCTGTTCCTGGAAGGTCTTACAAGAAGTTACCAGACAACAACTTTCTGGTAGCAGTAGAGGGTGATTACATTATTGGAGTGGTCTTAGTTGATTGGATTTTATTCCCATTGGTCAAAACGCATGCATTTGGTCTTTGCCATGAAAGAATTAAGATAAACAAAAATACCAAGGAGCAAGTACCATTACCAGTTGTTGGTGAAGACAGGGAGACCTTGAATGACAAGTTCTTCCGCAAATACGAGATAATGGAAAACACTTGTCTTTGCGAGCCAGAACTTCTGCACAATAGAATTGTTTCATATCTTGTTGAATTTTGGAATAACGGTTACACAACCTTTTATAATACTTGATCCGAAACACCGCAAAACACTAGGAAAACTGTGAAGTAAGCTTTCCCGAGCCCGACTTCGCTCTTCCACGCTGAGCACCCCCGGTTGGAGCAGTGGAGAGTGCGCGCGCATTGCTAAGCTACTCCTCAATTACGTCCGGGAGCCGACTGCGAAAAGTTGAGACAATCTCTTTAGGGACAAATTCTATCTAAAAGTGTTAACTTGATTGCGATTAATATCGCATGATTGTGTGCCAAACCTATATCCTGTGCCTTATACCTTATAAAAAATTCTTAACAATTGAAAAAAAATTAAAGGTCTTCCGATTTCCTTTCAAAAGCAACCCGGCTGTCTCGCGGCAGCCTGTGCAGAACCCAGGCAGCCCAAAGTTTTGTGACTCGCCCGCGCGTCAACTCGGGCGTCGAGTTCGCATCGTACACCCCAAACATGGTCGAGCGTCGCGAGGCTCGTTTTTTCAGGTATTTCAAAGGTTTTGAATACCTACAATAACCTCATGTAATGGAAATTTCCATTGTCAAAATACCAAACAAAAAATTTGCGGTTTACTAGAATGTACATATGTGATTTTTAATACTGTTATTGCGATTAAAATATTTTGCATTATTAATTAGAGAAAATTCAAAATCTTTCAGATATTTAAATATCACTAATTTTGTATTTCTCACTCTTTAGAATGTTATTCGTTGATTTATTTAAAACAAAAATCAATGATACTAAAAGTTACGTACTTCGCAATTTTATACCTATAAATGTGGAAAATCAACAATTCAGAAGCAGAATAGTTTCCGAAAATGATACTCACAGCTTCCTTGTCGCAGGAATTTTTGAATTCCACGAAGTCACTTTTTTTTATGCATTTATAATGATATACAATCTCTAAAGGATTTGTAAGCACTAAATTTCCATACAGAAATTTCTTTTTCTTCCGGAACTTGACTACCGATTTCAATTTGTCGAAGTTATCATCACTGCACTCTGGAATTTTTCCCTCGACTTTAGCACAAATAAAACACTCCATTTTCCGATAAAGTGCGAAAATAAACGAAAAAGAAACTCGATTTCAACTAAAAGATTGTACGAGATCGGCAGATATAAAACAGCTGAGCACATACATGCGCAGACGCACGCTTGCCGCGTGATGCTCGACCATGTTTACCCCGTATCTACATGGACGCGTAAACGCAATACTCTGTCGCTTTTCATCTACGCGTTTCAGTGTGACAAAAGAAGACAGAGTATTGCGTTTGACGCAGAGCGCAGCTAAAAACGCGTTCATGTAGAACGGGTGTTAGGGCGTGCGATTCGAACTCGACAACCGAGTTGACGCACGCGCGAGTCACAAAACTTGGGCTGCCAGGGTTCTGCACAGGCTGCTTCGAGGCAGCCGGGTGGCTTTTGAAAGGGAATCGAAAGGCCTTTCAAATGATACCAATTTCGTCCTTAGAAGTTATGGGCTCAAAACCCATTTTTTTTCGATTGTTAACAATTTTTTATAAGGTAAAGGCACAGGATACAGGTTTGGAAGACAATCATTCGATATTATTCACATTTTAATCAACATTTTTAGATAGGATTTGTCCTGAGAAGAAATGGGCTCAACTTTTTGCAGTGGGCTCCCGGACTAGGGGCAATGGTTCTCCGGATGAAAGAGTGGATCCGTGTCCGCCAGTTAACTTAATACTCGTACTAGGCCACTTTCTGGTTATTGGTCATTGACTTATTCTAAAGTAGTGCCCAATTAGGCACTCATTAAGGATGGCTTCTCAGGCGAACATAAATCCAGTTACTTTTTATTTATTATTAAATCAAAACTGTAAATTGAATATGAGTAAGTTGGTTATCATATCAAAAATGATAATCATACCTGCTATCATGCATGTTTCTCCCAGATAGTATCAAACGTACTGAATACATTAAAATGACCAACTAGCCCAGGCAATAGGTACTTTTACCTGGAAAAAAATCCAGTAGAGATGAAAATTGGTGAAATAGTATATTTCTTCAACTCGGAAAACACACTAAGTTTTCGAATACCTCCCCCTCGAGCATTCGCCGCCATCTTGTGAAATAGAGCCCTGAAATTAATTTTTTTCAAATATCTTCTGTTTGGTGAATCTTAGAAGAAAAAAGTCTAAATAAAAATTACAGTAGACAAAATTTTCTACAAGTTTTGTGAGAAACATTTTTTTGTTAAATAAATGTTTTCAGAGTAATATGCCATGTTATGTGTAGAGTGTTTGTAGAGACTGCATAAATGCCCTATCATCACCTCGAATTGGAGGTATTATCCATAATTATTAATTTTTAGTAGTTATTTATTTATAATAATCAGTGATAATTGAATACTAATTATAAATTGATAACCTAAAAGCTATCGTCGATTAATTAATGATTTTTAGAATTATTACCCTCACAGCAAAAGGACATCCCTGTGATATCCTCAGGATATCCCGGCAGGTGATGGGATATCCCATAATAGTCCCCAGGATATCCTGTGGATATCCCTGGGATATCCGAATTTCCGCCTTCTAGGATATCCTTTTCTGTCCCAGATGGGATATTCTCTGAATCCCAAACGGGATTTCCCCAGGATCTCCTGAATGGGTTATCCTCAGGATATCCTGAACAGGTTATCCTCAGCATATACCAGCATCCTGTCAATATTCTGCTTTGGCTTCCAAATGCAATTTGATTTTGTTGGACTTTGCGGGTTTTGAATAAAAGTAACAGAAATGTACAAATAAATTACTCGTTTATTATCGACAAACAATTCCTATACGTATATATGAACTTATATATTATATGAAAT
>WSXT02215620.1:3998-17339 GCA_011762715.2 Neuroterus valhalla | reverse complement strand
AGAGAGAGAGAGAGAGAGAGAGAGAGAGAGAGAGAAGGAGTGTGCTGCGTTATGTGATGAAAAAAGGGATGGAGAAAGGGCCAGTAAAAAAGGGAAAGGCAGCATCAGGTTTGAGTGTAATCGCAAATGAAGTATTAAAATATAGAGGAAAGGAGTTCAAGGAGTGGGCGTAGATAATATGCAGCAGGGTATGAGAATCTTAGAATGAAATTCCATAATTGTGATCACATTTCTATGCACGGATAGAAAGCGTGAACTTTCAGTGAGAATAGGATCGACGGACCGTACCGTAGCTCAGTTGGAAGAGCATTCGTCTGGATAACGAGAGGTCCTGGGTTCGGATCCCAGCAATGCGTGAAAGGGGGTTCTTTTTTCACCTTGAAGATCTAGAATTCAATGAAGGAATACATTAAATAATGATATTATAAAAAATCAAATAATAAAAAAATGGAATAATAGAAAAATTACGAGATATATTACCATTTGTTACATACAGTTGAAAACTTCAATAATTGTCGTCAGATCTAAAGGCTGCTCATTTCCACAAGGATCAACCTCATCTTCCTGACCGTCAAAGTCATTTTCCGTCAGAGGCAACAATTTCCTTTTCCCTCTCACAGAAGTGATCCTCCGCTGGTCGCGAGGAAAATGATTTTCCTCTTGGTGCTGATATTGATTTTGATATTGACACCGAGTACCGGTAGTGCTCATCCGACCTAAATTGTTGGGTTGTGGAGAATTCCGAACTAGATTTATCGAATCTGAACTACTAGGTGAAGATAATGTCATAGATTTTGATCTTTTTCTAAAAGGCGTCTTCTTCTTTCGGGTTCCTGAAGCTGACACCAATTTCGGAATGCTTCCTGGGTAGGTCATCATCTGCTCTGATGTACATCTTTGGATCACAGATTGACTCTGAAGCTGCTGATTGGAAAAACTAGTTTGATTTTCTCGAGACAAGTACTCTAAACTTGAGTAAAGGTTCAGCGGATTTTTGATCATCTCCTGGTTAAGATAATTGACTTCTCGCTGAAGCTGATGCCGATGAGCGATTTCGTTGGCCATCAGAAGAAAGGTTGACAAGTCTCTAGAATTTGGAATCGAGTCTGTTGATTCTGGACTACTCCCTGACAATATGGATCCGAGACTGCTGGCTGGAGATGAGCTCTCTGAAGCTGAATCCCGCCTCGATGTTGGGGTGGTCTCCACTGGGTGTCCTGAAGCAGCAGTATTTAATGCATAACCGGACGAAAAACTTTTTACGACTTGTGTGGAAGTCATAAGGTCTGGAATTCTTTTTGAAGGTGTCTTCCTTATTCTATTGTTCTTCAAGGGTTCCGAAGCTATCATGTGGTCTAGAACGCTTCCTGTTGGGTACGTCATCAGTGAAGCATGTTGAACTTTTGCGCGATCTAAGAGAAAAACGAACATTGTGGCAAACTTTATGTTTATTTGTAACTTTTAACCGCAAAAGTATAAATTAAAAAAAAATTATTTTGAGACTAAATTGTTTGAAAACAAACAATAGCATTATCAACCAAACGAAATGGATTCCGAACCCAATAAGAGAATCTAATTATTTTTCATTTTTCTCTGAAAGTTGTTCCATTTTTTATTGAAATTTCTACTTTTTTGATGAAGTATTTTGTGTATGTATTAAATATCAATTTTTCAAACTGTAAATCAAAGTTGAAAATTAACTTTTTGATTCAAAAGTGATACGTTTCGGTTTTTTGGCAACAATTTGGTTGAAAGTTGACCAACTAAGTTGAAAATTCCTTTTTTTTTGTTGTTGTAAATTCATTATCCTAATTGAAAAGTGATCTCTTTGGTCGACAATCCATCTATTATTGGTTAAAGATTTATATCTTTTGGTTGAAAAATGTATGACCCTAATCAAAATTTATGTTTGGTCGAGCCCTAAGGTGGTCCAAAAAATTTTTTTTTTATTTTGATGCAAAACGCCCGGGATTTCGTTCGAATCCACAAAAAAAACGCATTTTGAGGAAAATAATATTCAGAAGTGGCGCAAGCCTCATAAAGTTTACCACGTATCTTCCATAAGAAAAAAAAACATTTTTGGAAATTTCAATAGGAATTCTCAATATTAGGTGAATCCAGTTCCAAATTCACAATTTCTTTTCACAATTAGTCACAGAAGGCGAATAGAATATTACTTTTCAAATATCATCCTCATAAGTCTGTTTTATTGGGTCCCAAAAAAAAACCCCATAAGAAAAAAATTGGTTTTTTGAGTTTTTGGCGCTAATTATATTTTTTTTGCGGTTTTTTTAAAGCAGATTGTTTGAAATACATGAGATACTACTTTATACTGATAATTAGATATTTATTTAAATTGTTTGGACAATTTATTATTGTTTCAAATAAAAATTTTTTTCTTTCAAATATGAACCATCATATTTTGTATTAAAAATTTATATTTGTAAGTCAAAAATGCAACTCTTTGGTAGAAAGTTGAATTACTTCCTTAAAAACTCCATTTTTGCGTTGAAGATCCATGATTTTAGTAGAAAATTTGAAACTCAAATTTCACTAAATGAATTCAACTTTTTTGTTTTAATTAATCTTCTTGGAACATTGTGAAAAGAACAAAAATAAATTACTTAAAACAATACAATACTATTGAAAATATTTTTCTCTCTAATGTTTATTTTTTATTTGTTCACAACTAAAAAGGTAAAGTAAAGTTAAACATTTCAGAAAAAACCGCATCTTTTTAGCACTAATCTAAGAGGAGATAGCCATAAACAATAATAATTTACTTAAACAAATATTTTTGGTTAATTAAATTAGATAGAAATTCGATTGAAATTATTTAAATTAATTATTTTAAATAAAAATTATTTTAAAGTTAAAAATTAAAGAAAAACCGCAAGTTTCTACCGTTAAGCAAAGAAAATATAATAAGCAGTGATAATAAATTGTTTGAACAATTATTCTTTCAACATAAATTAATAATTACTATAATCTAATTGAAAAATGATAAACAGTTAAAAATTCCAGGAAAAACCGGCAACTATGTAGCATTCATCTAGGAGAAGAAAGCTATGAACATTTGTGACTCGTTCAAATAATTATTTTGCTAAATTAAATAAAATTGCTAAAAACAATAATAAATTGTTTGAACAACTTAAATAAACATCTAATTATCAGTATAAAATAGTATATCTTGTATTTGAAATAATCTGCTTTAAAGAAACCGCAAAAAATCATAATTAGGGCCAAACACTCGAAAAACTCATTTTTTCACTTATGGGGGTCTTTTGGAACCCTATAAAACAGGCTTATTAGGGTGATATTTGAAAAGTAGTAATATGGACTCTGAATAAAATTTAAAAAAACGTCTTTGTTTCTTATGGGAAATACGTGTTAAATTTCATGGGACTTGCGCCACCTCTAAATATTTTTTTTTTCAAATGCGTTTATTTTTTGTAAATTCGAACGAATTTTCGGGCGTTTTGCATAAAAATTTGAAAAAAAAAAACAAATTTTCTAGTGCATTTTTGGAGCACCCTATTGAGCATTGATCTTTTTTGTTGAGAAACTAAATATTTGTTTGACTAACGGTGATTGTTGAAACATCAACTTTTTTCCATTGAGGATTCATCCTGTTGGACTAAAAATTAAAGTACATTTTTGAAAGGGGAACTACTTCGTAACAAATAATCTCCTTATTACAGATTCACGATTTTAGTTTTAAATTCACTGTTTTTTCAAAAATTCATCTTCGTATGTTGAAAATTTAGTTTCCTTATAAACGATTTGTCTTTTTTACTCAAAATTCATATTGTTTGTTTATATCAGGGGTGTCCAACGCAAGGCTGACGCGCTTCTCCTTCCTTCCCCTTTTCCGAGCGCTTCTTCGAGAATTCTCTTCTCGCTTCCTCTTTCCACATCGCGCTCACCGCATGAACATATTCAAGGTGGTAAGAGAGGGGATTAACGAGTGTCAGTTATTTACACCGTTGCTTACGCGTTGGACACCTCTGGTTTATATTGTTTGCGGTAATAAATTCTTTAAATTTCAAAATTAAATGAATGAAAATATGTAATATTGAAATCTTAGGGAGTTTAATAAATAACAATATATCAAGTGAACATGTTTATTACAAATATTTAGGAAGCGTTTGAATCTTTTTGAAACGACACATTTTTTTCGGATTTGTATTTGTTTGTTGTTATACTATTTTCAAAGAATAATGGATAAGATTTCATATGAAAAGTGTGCATCCAATTAAATCATTCATAAAAATTGCCTCACACAGAAGAACTTATGCAAAATCAATAACTAACATCCATCTAATTTTGGAATTTATTTTTCATTTGAATTTATTTATTAAAATATCAGGTATTTTATTAAACTCCTAATAAATAAAATGGAAAATATGTTGATCTGGAGTAGTTATTAATGAGAATTTTGTTAGAAAGAGAAACTGATAAAATATCAATTATTAATATTTATTTATTTTTAAATGAATAATCATTTTCGAATAAATTTGAAATGTAGCTGAAATAACAGGCTCAATGAGAACGCAAGACTTTGGAATTTTTGAGTTTGTCCAATATTTCTGAACATTTTTAAATAAAAAATTATCCATTTTTCAATTTAGGTTCTGAAATATTATTAAATTAATGTCTTGAAAAATTATTCCTTTCAGTGGGAAGAAAGCGCACGTTCAATTTTTTTGTATTTCCATTCCCCAACCTTGAACATTGGTGAAAAAACTCATTATTAAACAAATTTTTGAATGTAAGCATTTTTTATATTGTTGGAAGGCAAATTGCTTATTGATAGTTACAAATCGGAAGCGTTTGATTTGAAAAAATTTAATTCAGGGATTTCCAGTTGAAAAAGTTCCTAAAATTGAAATATTGCAAACTCAAATTTTGGTAATTGGACGAATTGATTAAAATGAGTTGGAATTATACAATTTCTCAATAAAAGTATTCGAAATTGAACCCTTTTTATAAATGAAAAAATCTCGAAATAGTTTTATCCCGGATCAAAATTTCAATACGGAGGTAATTGAAATATTTTCTTAATTAAATAATTTTGAGTTTGAATAATTTTGGATGTGAATTAATCAAAATTTGACACTTTATAATTGAAGACTTAATTGCATATTCTCAAGTAAACACTTCTGATTCCTAAAAATTTTATGTTGGTAGGTATTAATTTAAAGAAATTATTATTCAACTTTGGAATTTACAAGACGAATTCGTACAAGACCAAGGATTATATTCACCCTTGTGTCCTCTATTTAAAATGGGAAAATGTTTGATTATAAACCTCTCAAATTTAATTACCCTGCAAGAAAGTTAAAAATAGAGTTTTTCAAATAAAAAATTTTCTATTTAAATGAAGAAATTTTCACTACAGAGCGTTCAAAAACAAGCGAATTCAAAACTCCATTTAAAACTGAAAAAAATTTAAATTATCAAGACCTGTGCAATAAAGCCCTTTAATGTTCGATATTTCATTTCAGAATATAAAATCATTTCTATAATTTATAGGCGAAGGAATAGATAAATTGTCGCTGCTGTATTTGACTGTAGTGACCGTCCGACGGACTGTTCCCTTACGCGCTTCACTTCCCCTTCTCTTCGCACGCTCGTTCGTTCTCTGCGTAAGGCAGTAAGAGAGGGGATTGACAAGTGACAGATTTTTTTTTTTACCTCTAAAACTGAAACTTCTAACTTTTTTCATCGTGATCTTTTCTGACATACCTGGCTGCTCCATGAATGGACTTTGAGAGCGTTGATTAAGCAAACAAGCCATATTTTCTTGAGTCGAGGAATCAAAATTTGAATCAAAGTTTACAGGTGATGTTCTATTTTTGCAGGCATCTTTAAAGGCTCCAAAGATGCTGACACTGGTTTTCCTTGGTTTCAGAAATGATTCTTCCTGCTGGTCATTACCTTGCTCCTTATTCATCCTAGACACTTATTCCACTAACTCTAATACTTTTATAATTTTTTAAAGTTTATAATTTTTATGATCCAAAATTACGAACTTTCAGTAGCACGGACTTTCTATAGACTAAGAAATTTATAAAATTATTTACAACTGTGTTTTGTAACAAGTTTGGGATAATTAAAGCTTTAGATGTAAACACTGGAATCGAAAGTTAGACACTGAAAGGTCGGAATTGAAATTCACTGTTGAATTTATTGATTGAATGTACTCAATTTTCTGTATTATAAAATCTAGTCTGAAACCAGTGCCGGCTATGGAAAAAATATGCCCCTAGATGGCCTAGACCAGGGCTGGATATAGTTGAATAAAGCCCGTAGGCTATTAAATATTCTCCCCCTCCTACAGAAATTGTTATAAAAAAACTAAAATTATATTTTTCATCTTCAAATAATGAACAAAGAAATTGTTGGATTTATTAAATTCAATTACACGTGAACTTGTAATTTTCCCTCATTTACATTGCACTTATGTTACTATATTCCAAAAACGCTATTTTATTTTCCCCTCTTTTTCTTTCCTATCTTAACAAATAAAGTGACGTAAATGGCCTTTTTTACAATTTGTTTGTATCTTTTCGTAGTAATTGTAAATAAACTCTTATTCAATTACAATTAATAGCAAACTACAATTAATCTTAATCTAAGATACAAAATTTTTTGATGAAATATTCACAAAGTTTTCATAAACAAATTAGAATCCAGTTTGGATTCTAATTTGTTTATTCATTTTTTACACTATCACATCTATCTTGTATTTCATCATTAGTGGTGCACAATAATAAAAATGGTTGCCAATTAAAATTTTTTAAATGCATAAATTATTTTTTTCAAATAAATTTTAAACAAATAAGGTCAACTTTTATCCGAACAGTTTTATTCTCGAAAAAAAAACAAATTCTGGAAATTTGGAATTAAAAGAAAAAAAGGCGAATTCCCTACGAATGAATTACACTTCAAACAAAAACTATAATTCCTGCCAAAATAGTTTCTTTTCTAAACAAGAGGGTTTTTCAATGAGAATATTCAGATTTATAACCAGAAAACTAATTTTCAACTATTATGAATCTTTTATGAGAAAATGAAGTAGAAACAAAGTGATTCCTCTTCCAGCCAAACGAGATTTATGAATCTTTGACTAATAAAATTAATTTTGAAGAATATATATTGTAGTTGACATCGCGACCAAAAGACTAATTTCTACCAAATAGTTGACTTTTCAACCTAAGAAGATGAATCTTCAACAAATAACTAAATTTTTAACCAAAAAAGATAATTTGCAACAGAATTGTTAACATTTCAACTGAAATTACAACTGTTCTAATTTCTTACCAAAAATATAATAATTAAATTTTTAATTGGAAAGTTCAATCTTCATATGAGAAAAATAGAGTCTCAATAAAATATTTACATTTACAAACATAAAAGACAAAGTTTCAAAAAGAAGTTTTACTTTGAACAGAAATACATGAATTTCGAACGAAGAAAGTTATTTTTTCAGCGCAGAAGAGAATTTTCGAACTAAATAAACATATTTTCTACGAAACAGTAGAATTTTTAACAAAAAATGGTAGAGTTTAGTTTAATATACAACTATTTGCATTTATCGTTAAAAATTGAATTTGTTTTGTTGAAAATTCAAGTGCTTGGTTCAAAATCAAACTACTTTGTGGGAAAATGATTTTTTAGTATAAAAATTTAATTTTTTTCATTTCCGGTTCTAAATCTTCTTTAGTTGAGAACTCGACAATTTTTTCAATGAATCATCCTTTTTGGTCAAAAATTACATACTTTTAGATTGAATATTTTATAGTTTTGCAAAAAAATTACCTTTTCTCACTTAAAAGATCTTCCTTGGTTGAAATTTCCACTCTTTTATGAAAAAATGAAATATTTTGGTAGAAAATTTAACTCATCGCTTCAAAATGATTTTTTTTCTTTTGAAAGTTCACATCTCCGGGTTTAAGTTTATCTGGTTTGTGAAGAATTTTTCTCTCTCTTCAATATGTAGATATTAACTAGCATGTTCTTTGTTTAAAATCCATTTTTCGCTTCAGAAAATTCATCTCTTTGGTTTGAAATTTGAAAATTTTGTTTGCAGGGTCACATATTTCCGAAAATTTAATTTTTTTAGTTCAAGATTGATCTCTTTGTTTGAAAATTCAAATATTTTGTTCAATATTCGTCCTTTTGCTTTGAACATTGGTCAGTTTGGTTGACATTTTTTTCCTCAAGTGATAAATATTTTTTTATTTTTCGATTAACCTGTTTATGACTTGAAATTCTTGGGTTTATCCATTCAATTATCAAATTTAAATAAAATAAATTCGTATTAGTCTAAAAACGAATTCCTATTCAGAAACCCACATTCAAATTAATATCTGAATTCCCTAGAAATGGAAAGAAAACAAGAATCTATGGACCAAATGTGGACCAATTCAAATGTCTATTGAAATTTGATAAAAATAACCCGAATTTTTTTATTTTGAATTTTTTTATAATTTCAATTGACACGTGCAAGAGAGCGTTCTTCCAAATTTGTTTGTTGGATTCTTGAGTTTTATTTTTGATTCCTAGCGATTTCAGATATTATTTATTATATTGTTCATCAAAAATTTACCTTGTCCGGTTACAGATTCAACTACTTCATTTTCTTGTTCGACATTCAAGAAATTCGAAACATTCAAAATTTAATTCAACAAATAATCCTGGTCGTATCCTACAAAGTATATAATAAATTTTACTTGTTAGAATTTTTTTCATAAACTCACAATGATTCTGATAGAGGAACCAATTATCAAACCTATTATTTCTTCGATTATTTCTTTGGTATGGATTTGAAAATATATTTTTTTGATTCAAAGAAATTTTTTTTCTTTTTTCTATTGTAGTCTATGTATAAAATTAATGTGCATCAGAAAGAAGCTGAAGTCATCTATTCACTGTTGAAGAACATGATCCAACTATCAACCTGGAACAACAAACATAACAAAACATATATTTGAAAAATATATAAATTTCCTCTGAACATTTCAGGGCTTTTGAAAAATGTTTGTTTAAGTCTAACAAAGATGCATTTTACCCGATATGGAAGAAACAATTCGTTTGAATGGAATTTGTTCAAGTATAACGATGGTGTGTTCGAATTGAATAAATTGTGTTTAAATTAAACAAAAGTTTGTTTGAATTGATCTAATATTTGTTTCGCCGTATGTCAAAAACAATTGGTTTGACAAAAACCAACATTTTTCCGAGTATCTATGATAAAGAATGATAAGTATAAAACACTATGCAATCAAAAACGCAGAAATTATTTTTGCGTTTTTAGCAATTATTAATATGCAAATGGGAAAATCCGTGGAATATTCTAAATATTTTTTATGGTCTGCTATATAAAATAATTGATTTCGAACCCAAACATTCTCTTGTTATTTTCGATATATCAGGTGTGTCCAATTTTTCCATAATTTATTAACTAATTTAGCTAAAGTAATTAGGAGAAGTAACTCTTTCAATGATTTTGTTACATTTTTCATACCAAATACTCGACATGAAAAATTTGTCTTCAGAACACTTATATATTGACCTTTATTTATACTTAAACTAAAATTAACTTATTCTTTTTGCTGGAAACTAAAGTTTCCAAAAATCATTTCATACGAAATTGAAAAAAAATTGTTAATATTTTCAATAGTTAATTATTGCTGATCATTGTTCAAAAGAATTTTCGTTAATTCAAGTCTGAATCTTGAAAAATATTCCAAAATAAGGAATTTCCGTTACTATACGTATGGCTTTTTTTAAGAAGGGGGGGGGGGTCTCTTCCTCATTATTATTTTTTAGAATCAAAACCAACGATGAATTCCTTGAGATTCCGTAGAATATTTTCACTATTACAAGATCCCTTGTAATTCCCCTCCAAATTTATTGAAATCTCCCAAATTCATAATAAACTTTTTGATAGGGCTTTCATTGTTCATAAAGAACAATGAGAATATTTTCGAATTGCTCAAAATCTTCAAAATTCAAGAAAAAATCCCATACAATCCATATGTTTCCGTGGAAATCCCTTAAAATATTTTGTGATCCATTAAAATATTGGAAATCTGGAAATCCTTCGTAAATCTTGAAAGCTCCTCCATAAAAGTCTTGAAAACCCGTAAAAATACTTTAGAATCTCTTTAGAGCATTTAAAATGAAAAAGATCTGTAAAAATATTTTCAATTCGCTTGAAATCTTAAAATTCTGTCAAAAGTCCCATGCAATCCTCAAAAGTCCGTAGAAATCCCTCAAAATGCACAGAAATTCTGTGGAACTTCAGTAAAGTTAATTGAAATTTTCGAAATGGATGGGAATCTTCTCGAATCTCCTAAAATCCCTTGATAAGGTTCAAAATCTATTGAAATGTCTGAAGAGCCTTTAAAATTACTTTAAAGCTCTGAAAATCGTTGATAACAATTGACAATCTTCCATCATCCTTAAAATCTAAGAGATATCCTCTATAAATCTCTTAGAAGTCCTCATGATACTATATTAAATCCCTTGCAATTCTTGAAATCATTTTAATAATCCCATTAATCCCGTATAATTATTTATCATAAAAATTCGTCAAAATATTTCCGAATCAGTTGCAATCTTTATTATGTCATACAATCTTTCAAAATCCGTGAAAATCCCTCAACATACTTTGGAATTCATTAAAATTTTGGGAAACCTTCTAATTCCTCTCAATCTCTATAAATTCTTCATAACACGTGGAAATCCTTACATATCCCCGAAATCTTATTCTTTCTTTAAAATCCTTTTAGGATGCCATTAAAGTCCTGAAAATCTTCGAATCGCTTGAAATCTTCAAAAAATCTTCAAAATACGTAAAAATCCCTCGAAATATATCAAAGTTGTCTGAAATCCTTGAACTTGATTTTTAAATATTGCGAGTACCTTTCAATGGAGACATTTCCAAACCTCTTGAAATCCCATAAAATATTCTAAAACCAATAAAATTTCTGTAAATCTATTAAATTTCTTCAAATCTCCCAACATTGTTCATAACACTCCAAAATCCTTTGTAATCCGTGAGATCATCCTAAATCTTTGAAATCCTATCAAGATACCATGAAATTTCTGAAAATCTGTGCAAATATTTTGGAATCTCTGAAAAACTTTTCAAATCATAAAGACGCGTGAAAATAACTTAGAATCGCTTGAAATCTTCAAATTCTCTAAAAAGTCTCATGAAATCCTTCAAAATTTGTGGAAATCCTTTGAAATATATCAAAATGTTTGAAATGGGAATTTTTCCAAATCTTTTGAAATCCCATAAAATATTTGGATACACAATAAAATTTTTGTAAAGGTATAAAATTTCTTCAAATCTACCAAAATTCTTTATCATCCTTCGAAATCCTTTAAAATCCGTACAATCATCCTAAATGTTTGAAATCCTATCAAGATACCATAAAATTTAAGAAAATCGGTTAGAATACTTTAGAATCTCTGAAAAAATTTTCAAATCATAAAGACCCTTAAAGATAATTTAGAATCGCATGAAATCTTCAAATTCTGTAAAAAATCTCATGAAATCTCTGAAAATTTGTGGAAATCCTTTGAAATATATCAAAATTGATTGAAATCCTTGAACTTTTTTTGAAACAGCGCAAGAACCTTGAAGTCTTCCAAACTTCTGTAAACTTCATTGAAATTTCCGAAATCGATGGGAATCTTCACAAATCTCTTGAAATCCCATAAAATATTCTGAGACCCAATAAAATTTCTGCACAGCTATAAAATTTCTTCAAATCTATCAAGATTCTTCATCACCCTTTGAAATCCTTTAAAATCCGTACAATCATCTTAAATCTTTAAAAGCCTATCAAGATACAAGGAAATCTTCAAATTCTTTAAAAAAGCTCATGACATCCTTCAAAATCTGTGAAAATCCTTCGAAATATAGAGAAATTGTTTGAAATCCTTGAACTTATTTCGAAATATTGCGAGAACCTTGAAATCTTTCAAACTTTTGTGAACTTCATTAAAATCTTTGATATACATGGGAATTTCTCCAAATCTCTTGAAATCCCATAAAATATTCTGACACACAAGAAAATTTTTGAAAAGCTACAAAATTTCTTGAAATCTATCGAAATTCTCCATCACCCTTCGAAATCCTTTAAAATCCGTACAATCATCCTAAATCTTTGAAATCCTATCGAGATACCATGAAATTTCTGAAAATCTCTAAAAATACTTCAGAAACTCTGAAAAAAATTTCAAATCATAAAGACCCGTGAAAATAATTTAGAATCGTATGAAATCTTGAAATTCTCTAAAAAATCTCATGAAATCCTTGAAAATCTGTGGAAATCCTTTGAAATATATCAAAATTGATTGGAATGCTTGAGCTTTTTTTGAAATATCGCGAGAACCTTGAAATCTTTTAAACTTTCCTCAGCTCAATTGAAATCTTTGAAATCCATGGGAATTTTTCCAAATCTCTTGAAATCCCATAAAATATTCTGACGCACACAAAAATTTTTGTAGAGCTATAAAATTTCTTCAGATCTATCAAAATTCTTCATCACCCTTTGAAATCCTTAAAAATCCAAGCAATCATCCTAAATCTTTGAAATCCCATCAAGATACGATGAAATCTTCAAATTCTCTAAAAAAGCTCATGAAATCCTTCAGAATCTATGGAAATCCTTCGAAATAGAGAAAAAATGTTTGAAATCCTTGAACTTATTTCGAAATGTCGCGAGAACCTTGAAATCTTTCAAACTTTTGTAATCTTGATTGAAATCTTTGAAATCCACGGGAATTTTTCCAAATCTCTTGAAATCCCATGAAATATTCTGACAAACAATACAATTTTTGTGAAGCTATGAGATTTCTTTAAATCTATAAAAATTCTTCATCACCCTTAGAAATCCTTTGCAATCCGTACAATAATCCTAAATCTTTGAAATCTTATCAAGATACCATGAAATTTCTGAAAATCTGTGTAAATACTTTAGAATCTCTGAAAAAAATTTCAAATCATAAAGACCCGTGAAAATAATTTAGAACCTTTTGAAATCTTCAAATTCTCTAAAAAATCTCATGAAATCCTTGAACTTTTTTTTTAAATATCGCGAGAACCTTGAAATCTTTCAAACTTTCGTAAACTTTATTGAAATCTTCGAAATCGATGAGAATCTTCCCAAATCTCTTAAAATCCCATAAAATATTCTGAGACTCAATAAAATTTCTGTAAATCTATAAAATTTCTTCAAATCTATCAAAATTCGTCATAACAGTTCGAAATCCTTTAAAATCCGTACAATCATCCTCAATCTTTGAAATCCTATC
>WSXT02215609.1:0-17339 GCA_011762715.2 Neuroterus valhalla | reverse complement strand
TCAATTTGAAAAAAGAATACTCTACACGGAAAAAAATATAATTATTTTCCAAAAATTTGAACAATCAAACTCACAACTGAAAAAAATCAATTAAAAATAATGAAACGAAAACGCATTTTCAACAAAATTGTTCACTTTTCAACGAAAGTAATGAATTTTTACATAATATTATGAATCTTCAACTGGAACAGTTGAATTCCAAACCAAAATGATGAATTTTTAACTGAAATTTTATTATTCAACAATAGCACATCAATTTTCAACCACGGAGGCGAATATTCAAACATTTTTAGTAATTTTTGGTAGAAAAACAAGAACAATTCCATACCAAACGTATACAGTTTTGAATGCTCAAATTTCAAACAGAAGCGAATTTATGATGAAGTTTGATTTAAAAAATTACTCAGAACAATAGATCATGAAAAATCATGAAGTAGAATAATTGCATTTTTTACCAAAAATAAATTTTCAACCAAAAAATACAGTTTTTCAACAAATTGGTTGAACTTTAAAATATAAAAATAATAATTTCCAAGCAAAAAAGTGGAATAATGACGTTTTTTGATTCAAAAATTAATTTTTGAACGAACATGAGTGTTTCAACTACATAGATGAATTTTCGAATAGTATAACAAATATTCAACTGCATAACTTAAATGATTACCCGTAAAAAAAGTATTTTTAAACAACAGAATTCACTTTCGAAGAAAAAGATCATTTTCTTCCGAAATATCGATATTTCAACAAAATATATGAATACTCAACAAAATTATTGGATTTTCAATTCCAAAAGACGAATTCTCATCCAAGTTGTTAAATTTCTTACTAGAAAAGATCAATTTTCCACTAAAGAAGAAACAATTCAATTCCCAGTTGAAGAGATCAATTTTCGACCAAACTGATGAATTTCCGTGTGAACTGAAAAATCTTCAACTGTAATGAATATATTTTATGCAAAAGAGATGGATTTTTAAGCATAAAGAATCATTTTCCACAAAAAAGGCGAATCTTCTGTAAAGTACATAAATTCTCAAAGAAACACTTTTATCTCTAAATTCAAAAATCGATATTCAACTAAATACTCGGATTTTCGCCACAGAAAGATTAATGAATTTCGAAAGAAGTAGTTAACATTTTCAACCAGAGGTGGGTTTAAATTTAAATACTTCACTTTTCTCTTCTTCAAAATACTATTCATACTCAGAGAACTCCTTGAAGTGTTTAAAAATTATAGGCGAAATAATTATGAGCTGAAAAAATCTCACGGAGCAACAAATTCGCAAAAGTTTTTTCTTATAATAGAAAAAAACATGAAATTTTTTTTAATTAAGTATAGATATATTTTAAAAATTCCAGAATCCGACCAAAGAAAATGTGCATGCTTTGAATCAAACCATAGGATCTTTTTCTTATTCATGAGAAGAAAGTAGTCATTTCTCGTATTTTTTTAGTAAAATTTTGATTCGTTAAGTACAACATTAGCCTTCGACTTAATAAATTTTTTTTTTCATTTTCTCCAGGCAGAAATCAGTTCTCTATTTTTCTAAAAGTATATGCACGAGAAAAATTTAGAATTTTAGGGCCGAATTAACACGTGCCGTTTTGAATGGGGACAAAAATGAGGAGGAGAAAATGCTGACACCCATACGACAAGCGATTTGAAACATGAATGCTTTCGGGGAAATATGCACTTTTATCTCACATGATACGTTTGAGACCGAACCAGACAGAACAATGTATAAAAATTGTTGAGAAGATTATCCAATTTCGCGACAAATAGGCTCTCTGAAAAATATTTTTTTCGAATAGAAAAAAAAGGAGAACAGTATGAGTACACCTACAAAATTAGCAGTTTAACATATGCATAATTTTTTCCCCATTATATGTTCAGAACGGAATGAAATAGAATAATTCATCAAGGAGCGTCGAAAATGTTATTTAGTTTCGCGTCAAATGCATACTCTCAGAAATATTTGCGTCGAATGGGAAACAGAAGAGGACGATATAATAAAGACAATCGATGTCACTCACCAACTCGCATTGTCTATGCATCGAAATTTTCCGATAAGGACTTATAGGATGTAGAATTTTTTTATCTTTCTAACGCTTTTCCATGAATAATTCTACCTTATTTTGCTTCGAACATATCAGACAAGAAGTAGATGCATGTTTTCAATCGCTATAGTTTTGTAGATGTCATAATCTGGATCGTACTGTATGCAACTTTATTTTCTAAATGAAAATGTATTGGCAATTTCATTAGTTTTCGAAAAAGCTTCGGAATCATGAATATTCATTCTGAGAAGAATTGCATAATTCAATAAAAAAAATAGAATGTCAACGACCGGCCTCAAATTCAAATCACGTTGAATTTGTGCGTGCGAGAGCATTTTAAACCGCAATGAATCATCCAAGAGCGGACTTCCAGTTTTTGCAGCCGTTTTGTGATAAGTCGGAAGAGAAAAAAAGGAAAGGGAAGAAAAAATAAAGTGTTTTCTACTCGTGCCAACATCCAGCGCGAAGCGATATCATTGTAAATATAGATACTAGTTAACAAAGCTGGTCATTCTGGCGCATAATACGTCTTGAGCCTCAGGCTGTGATTTTTTTCCAGGAATTCCGGTGAATAATAAGCGAAATATACAAAAGTTCGAAAAAGCAGAATAAATCATTTCTGAAGAAGTTTCTTCGATGACAAGTTGCTCAAGAAAAAAGTGATGAAATGAAGAATGGTTCCTGAAAGATTGCAAGAATGTATCGTAATTCAACGCCACTCAAATGTCGCTGCAAAAAAGAAAAAAAAGGAAAAATCGTGATTCGAATTCTAACTCAAATCAATTATTAAACTAGAATTTCTACTCCATCCAGGAATTCAAGATTTCTTTTAAAAATGTTTATACCTTTTGATGAATTTTGTCAAAAAGAGCGGCAGAGAAATTATGTTTCGGGACCTACTTCGAATTTAGCACGCTTTTCAATTTTAATGCGGAACTACTACAAGTGTGTTTGTGTCCTAATACTACAGAGAAAACAGATGTTAAATTTTGTTGCAAGAGCATACAATATAGTTCACATGGTAACCACACCCAATTTTTTGCTCAACTTATCCCACGTGACGGTAATTTTGCAATAATCATTGCAGGTAAATATTACCCTGAAATCGAGGTGCAAATGACACTTCATCTTCACAGTGACTTGAGATTCTTATTTATGTAGAAGGACGAATTGAGGGGGGAAAAATAGTAAACGAATAAAAAATTCCTAAAAAATAGTTGGAGAATCTCATCTAAGAGACATCATAGATATGTCAATGATGGATTTTGCCAAAGAAACTCCAGGAGAATAATGTTTTGAAGTAGCCACCTCAAATTCCCTAAGCTTTTCAATTTTGAATTTGAACTATCAGAAGCATTCTGATTGCGTTCTTACATCCAATATGAAACAGATGTTAAATTTTGTTGCAGGTAATATTGAAGTGAGTGTAGTTGGATCGAAGGAAAAAAAATGTAATATAGTTGACATGGTATTCATACCCAATGTTTGCAAAGAGGAAAAACATGTGTTAATTTTGCTGCGAGTAAACTGTGCCCTACAACCGTAGTTAAGATTACACTTGGTTTTTAATGCGATTCGAGATTGATATTCATGAAGAAAGACGAATTTAGACGTTTAGGAAATTATATTTTCTTCTAAATTGAACTATTTTTCCTCTCTTTCTGTTTTGCAAGATCGTTACGTAGATTGATATTTAATTTGAATGAAATTTCGTCAAGGATTCTTTGGGGAATAAACGTGGCTTTGCCATCACGAATCATAAAATTGAGTATAGATTAAAAATGCATATTACATGAGAAATTGCAGAGGATTTAATATAGGCATCAGGGGGTTTACCTCAACGATCGAAGATAAGAAATGGGTTTTCTGATACGTGGGAGGCATTTCAAGTCCCTGCAATATTTTTTTCTAAATAATCAATTTTGAAATGAAATTCTTATTATTTAAAAGAAAATCTTTTAACTCGAAAAATAAAGCTTTCAATCCCCTCTTTGGAATCAAGAAAATTGAAAAATCTGGAAATTTTTGAAATTCAGGCACTTTCAAATGGAAAAAAATGTTTTAAAACACAGAACATGCAAAAATTTACATAATGTTGAAAATTTCTAAAATTGCAAATTTTTTGGAGAGGACGTCGCACAGAATTTACGGAAAAAAGGCTTACAATAATTTGACAGCCACTTATTTATCTTGAAGTTTATGGAACATATTGTTTTCAATACTTTTAAGATTCTTGAAAGTCAGAAATCGAAAGAAATTCGGATTTTGAACACGGTTTCAAAATTTTTAGACATTTTCAACATTTTCGAAGCTGATCGGCATTCAGAGTAAACAAGGATATCAAAAATATCATAAACTCTAAGTTTAAAAAATTGCTGCATTCACTGAATTTCAATAAATTTCTCAAATTTTGAAATTCTCAAAATTTCTGAAAATTTTATCAATTTATTGAGCACCAATTTCCAACATATCACAAATTTCGAAAATTTTTGAAAAATCGAGAAATAGAGAGTATGCAACAATTTCCAAAATATTGTGAAGGTACATTTCGAAAATTGCTGCATATTCTGAATGTCAAATAATCTCTCAAATTTCGGATTAAGAAATTATTGAAAATCATCCAAATTTTGAAATTTGAAGAACTTAAGTTTATGCGAAAATTTCCACGATATTAAAATTTTTTTGAAATAATAGAAATTTCTTGAATATGTAAATATTTATCATAACCCAGATCTTGCGGAAATTCACAAAATTCGGGAGCTTCTAGAAATTCTGAAAAGTATGCAAATGGGAAAATGGCTTATAATAATTTGACTAGCGCCCATTTATGCCTATTTATAACTTTATGCAGTTTCTACAACTGGAAGGAATTTTACAAAGAGTATTTGCAAATGTTTAAAAAATTTGACAGAGTTGACACAATTCAGACTATGCAACAGTTTCAAAAATTTTGGTAATTTAAAAATTTTTAGAAATGGGTATTCTGCAAATTTTCTGAAAACTGAAGAAATTTATTTGCGCTGATGGTATGGAATAATTACCGAAATTCCATAAATTCACAAATTGTGCAAATTTTCGAAATGTGAAAAGTATTAGTAAAAGTATTAGTATGTAAAAATTTCCCAAATCTTGGAAATTCTTGAAAATTCCAGAAATTCAGGATAAGCAATAATGGCTAAAATATTGTATATTTCGTGAATTTGTGAAATTGTTCCTTGTAAATTTTTCGAAACTCTGTAGATTTAAGAAGAAAATTAATTCAAATTTATTATCATTTTCGAAATTGTAGAATTTTTGTATTCAATTTGTCCAAGTTTTGGAAATATTTTCTATGCAGATATTTCCAAATATATTGTAATTTTTGTTCACACAACAAATTTTTTATATTTGTATATTTTCGAAGATTTGGTAGCTTTCTTGAAAATTGCGGAATTTACCAAATTTACAAAATTGCTGTATACTCTGACTCTCTACATTTTGTGAGATTTGAGAAGTTTAACAAAATCAAGTGTAGCAAGATTTTACAAAACATCGTAAATTTGGCACTATTCCAAAACGACTGCATACTTTGATAATTTTCTCAAATTTTGACATTTTTCGGAGTTTGAGGAATTTATCGGCTTCCAGATCATGCAAATATTTCTACAATAGTCTAAATTCGGCAATTTTTTTGTTGTTGTAAAATTTGAGTAACTGATTAAAATTTGCTGTAAGCGAAGATTTTCGAACTCTCGTGAATTTATTTAATTTTGTAGAATTTCTTTGAAATTTGGGAAATTCATCTTGAATTCCCGGTAATTTATAGTGGTTTTGGATAAATAAAGTGATTCACGGTAAATTCTACTGCATGTTACATTCTACCACACATTCAAATGAACCATTGTTACAATTTAACGCAAAAGATGAATAATTAATTACAAAAATAATATTCTTTGATTTTTTATAACTGAGACAAGATAACAGCCTGAAATATTCAAGTTCTAATTCCAAAAAACGCGTAAATAAAAATGCATTCTCTTCATGTGAACGAGTAGGGATATTCCACATGAGGCCCTGATAAGGACCAATATTCCGAAGAGGACTATTAAGCTATTATGTTGAAAGAAAGTGAACCCTCCTTCAGCTCTAGAGCCATATTGTTCCAAAAAGCTAATTCTCTCATCGGAACCAAAAAAGGTCCATGAACATGGGGTTTTCTCGTAAGACAGAGAGCGCGCTCGTCGACATAAGTAATTACGCTTCCGGCCATAAAATGACGAGTCGATAGGAGCGAAAAAAGAGACGGCGAGGAGAGAGAATGGCACAAGGGAGAAAATGGAGAAATAGTCGCGCTGTGGTTAATTTCGAGCTTCGCTCGTCCTGCTATTGCTATTCAACCCTTCCCATCTATTCCTCTTTTTCCTTTACTCTTTCTTTTTCCCTTTTTATACGATCTCGACCCTCGCGGAATTCAACTCTCTTCTTCGCACGCTCTCTTCTACTCCTTTCTCTTTTTTTATTCCTTGACGATTTCTCATTTCTGTTAGTTCTCTTTTTTCCCTTCCTACCTTCCTCTTCTCACTTTCCCTTCGACGATGAATAAACGAGAAAAAATGAAACTGGCGCAGAGTGGAGAAAAACCGATGTATTGGTCACATTGCATAAGGGAAGAAAATGATCTAGTCTGACGTATGCAATGTAAAGTGGAGGAGAATTCTTGAAAATTTGATGCATATTATGAAAATACATGTTACAGAGCTCTGGAGGGGGGGGGGGGGCCTAATTCACCCCCTGTATACGCCGCTGATAATTTTTTTCTATGTGGTGGTTACGAAGGTCCTGGGTTCGGATCCCAGCGGAGATGAAAGGCGGTCCTTTTTTCACAAGAATTATTTCCATTCTTTATTTCTTTTGGGACAACATGTGAATTTAGGAGGTCCATAAACTTAGTCTTCTTTTTTTTTATACGGTTTTTGTCTGTGATATCAAACGATTGATTTTTTAGGAGTATGCATATTGAACATAATTTGCCATGCACTTTTGAGAAATAAATCTATAAAAAATTCTTGGGATCTAGAAGCTGAAAGCCGCAATAGAATGGTACCCTTAGGATTCTTGAGAACACTGCATGGAAGAAAATTTTTAAGTATTTTCCATTTAAAGGGATAGAAAGAGAGCTGAAACTTTTCCAGATAACTGTATTTCCAAAAATCATTGTATTATTTGCGGAATGGCAGGTTCTCTTATTATTTTCATATATATTTATTCTGAAATTAAATTCATCAATAAAGGACGATTAATGAATTGATTAATTCCATTGAAACGACTAAAAATCCAAAACCAATCAGCGAATTTAAAATTTGCATACAAGTATATAGAATTCCAATACAAAGAATACTGAAGTCCAAAACCGAATCAAACGGATCAAAAATTCCTGGAGAATTGTTGGAGAATTCCTTTCAAGATACATTTTTGAAGAGTACCGATCGGATGGGTGATACAGGCAGTAGATATGTCTTATTACTAAAAACTCGATTTCTCTTTATAAAAGTTACTATAACTTGATAAATGGCCGAAGAATAAAGAAATCCTGAAAATAATAGAAGAAATCTATCCGACAGACATATCTCGAAACTTGTGTACAAAGCAGATGGAGAGTGCAGGCTTAAGAAGTGGCTAATAAGTGAGAAGTGAATTTTTCTCTATAAAAGGTACTATAACTCGAGAAACAGTAAAACAAAACCAGATTTGTGAAAAATTTTTGAAGAATTTTAACGTCAAGATATGCACCATTTCCGCCAATACAGACAGACAGACAGACAGGCAGACACCAAGGTGGAGTTAAATAACAGCGTGTGAAGAATGGGATTTCGGACATAGGAAGTAAGATATTTCCAAAAATAAATAGGAAATACAAATTTTTCAAAAAGCCGCCCTAGATCCTGATCTCCTTAATCTGTCTTGAAATTTTTTCAACAAAACTGTTGAAAATCATAGGATATAGGTCGACTAAACTGCTCAATAATCAAATTTCAGCCGTAAAAAATAAAATAACTCTAGAAATAATTCATGAATCAGAATTCCCATGAAAATAGCACACAGGCTTGATCTAATCAATGCATCACATAGAACTCTTAAGTAAGTTGAGAATTCTAGGCTGTAGGTCAACTAAACTGCTCAAAAATGGAATTTTGAGCATTAGAAGTAAAATAAATCTAGAAATAAATAATAAATGAACATTTTCTCTGAAGTCGCTCTGGAGCGGTTTTATAGGTGGACTTGACTGCTAAAAAATTGAAATCTGGGCATGAAGATTGAAAGAACTCTGGATCATAATCTTATGTAAAAGTTGCTTGAACAACATTTATGAAGCTTTATCAAGACAATTTATCATGAAATTCGTAGACAAAAAGGTTAAATATTGTAGGCAACAGCAACAGGTCGATTGAGCTGCTGGAAATGATTCATTGTTCATGTTTTCTACATCTTTATTGTGTCTTACTTCTGAAAAATGGGCAATGACCATGAGCAGAATTAGTTTCCGAGCAATTGTTTCTTAATTTCAAAATAAGGAATCAACTGAGATATCCAAAAAAGGATCCAAGTGCATAGAAACGATGGTTAGCTGATGAGGCAATGCCTTCAAGTCGATAGCTTGAACAATAATAGAGATACTTGAATGATTCAAACGCACAGACGTGGCTCAATATTTCCTTGATTAGTGACAGTTTAACTTTTCAGGATCAATGACTCAGTTCTGGGGTTATCGCCTCTCAATATAAATGTTTTTTGAGGTTGGCGATGAGTAGCGCGTGGTACGCTCAGAAAAAAGAAGAATTTGGAAAAAATATCACAACTAGAAATGGAATGTGGCTAAACCATCATTTTCCTTAACAAAAAAGGTAATGAATGAAAAATTGTCATGATGCATCACTGCCTATGGGAAAATTCTGCTTTAAATTTATTGGAAGAACAACCCCAAGAAGTTTAGTTTTCCAGAACCCAAAAACGCGTTTCAAGTTGGGGGGTATGTGTAAAAGTCAATGGTGATGATCTGACAGTGTGGAAATGTGAAAATGGAGAAATAATGAAGCTACATTACTGTCCCTGATTTTTCTTAATATCCTCCTTTTAGTGGAGTTATTGACTTGGAGGCATCGGGTATCAGCCAACCCTCGTAGATTAGGAAATGTCCATAAATTACGTAACGCTGAAATCTCAAAATTTCGCGATTTGTCTGTCTGTTCATAACGCTACTGGTTCAATTTTACTCTTTCCTGTCTGTAAGGTAACGTAACGCCTGTTAGAAAAAGTAGAAAATAGGTCAACGAATGTATAACTAGAGGGAACCTGTGAAGGACACGAAACATCGCGAAACCGCAGCCGCAAGTCGAATCCAAACTCGACTCCGATGGAAACCAGTAGCAGCAGATAAATTATAAACAAGCCGCAACGTCTACAAATTCGCTTTTCTATTTTTATGAGTAAAATAGTGTAATGTAATATGATATTATTCATAAAATTATAAATGAATGAATGAATGAATAGGTATCAGGTAACGGCGGAGAATAAGCTGGAGCCGAGTTGAGCAGATACGCAATGCTCCCTTGCTCAGCAAAGTTGTGAATCTCTCAATTTCATTTCTGAAAAACGTTACGTCACATTTTGAAAATTCCTCTCTGTCACTCCGTAACGCTACCATGACAAAACTTGTGTAGTAAGTCTGTCCAATATAGCGTTATGTAATTTATGGACAGCCCCTTAGGAGAGGATCATCGCTGTTTTTACATGGCAACGCCTCTTGATGAACAATTTGAAGTAGTTAAGATAATAACCATCAAATTTTGGTTGGGGAAGAAAAGGTGTAGAAAATCGAATCCTTATGTAACGATATTTGAATCAAACGTCCAGCGGGTGTTCAACAAATGAGGCGTGGGCGAAACTCATCGAAAACTGGCGCCGACCAGCACGAGCGTGAGTAACGACCTCTCGATCGCTGAATCGAATTTGAAAGTTCCATACGATTGGTATGGAATATGGATTCGCTATCCATTGGATCGTTTTGAATTTATTGCGCGTGCATATCGAGAAAAACTAGAAGAGGTGAAGGGATGAAAAGAGACAACTTTTCCAATATGGACTTTTCCAATATTTCCCCCCTTTGCCGAGGACCGCTGAACTGATTGTCAATCAAACTTTGCAGCCCGTCAACGAAATGAAGAGATAAATAAACAATGCGTGGGAACGATGTTAAATTTGAACTGAGCTAACTGATGGATACAATTTTCAGGATTGGAAATAATTACTGTTGTTCACAGAAAAATACTGATCCTCAAAAGTACGCCAGTGCAACTATGTTCATCTTACAGTTTAAGAATTGAAGTATCCTCATTTTAGAGAAAAAACTTATTTCGAAAGAATATGACAAAGAAGCTGCTAGTAAAATCCGTAAATGGAAAATCTTCTTTGAAATCGTTTTTCTGAACGTTAAGTCCTACCTCACTGACTTTGAGATCATACGGCAGCTCTTTTAGCTCATATCTGTGCTAAGTCCTACAATGCTCTCGGGAAGTTAGCACGGACATAAACCATTTCAGCTCTCGAAATCGGTAACGTAGGAATTTGCACCCACAGATACCATCTTTTGCAATCGTTTGTCGAATACACCGAACACTCTTTCCACCCCTCTGTGACACAATGGCCTCGAATAATTAAAAAAAGTAACTTTCTCAATAATTCAACAAAACTTGGACCTCTCCATAGCCTTCGGGACGTAACCTACATCCCGGGTCGCTAAACTACAGGCATGTTTCATATATCATATCGGTCTGGGAACGAGCAATGAGAAGGGGAAAGAATCGTCTCGCAAAGGAGTAACTTCCGTAATCGAGCTGGGGATGGAATGAGGGTGTGGGGGGTGTAGGTAGGGGTTAGATCTCAACTTTTACCGCCATTAATGCCTTGTACGCTACACCGACTCGAGTACTCTCCAGGTTCCTCTCTATAGAACACGTGGAGAAGAGAACGAAGGAATCGAGAGATGGGGACAGGCTGGGGTGGTGTTTGGCCAAAGGTGGGAGTCGGGGGTATTAGAGTGGGTGAAGTAGTGACGGGTTTTCGAGGGGGTTGACAGGACCATAGCGCGGATCATCGGCCTCCCAAGGCACCCCTATCGACCTCGACGAAACCGGTCCTGGGCCACCCCCATTGCTCCCGCCACCCTTCTTCTTTCCCATGCGAATCAATAGTGCGTAGTCGCGGCTCCACTCGGCGCCGCGCGGCGCGGCTCGCGTGGTCGCCTCGGAGGGGTGGAGACAGGGAGTGCAAAGGTGGAGGGAAGGCGTGCAAGGTGGAGGCAGGGGTGCAAAGTGGGGAGTGGTTGCCACCGAGACGATGACACCCGATCCAACCCGAGGCCATCCGAGTTACAGGTTTGAGGGTTGAGGAATGAGGGATGTGGCGATCATCGAACTTACTCCTGGAGGACTTACTCCACTCCATGATAAAGGTGGAAGGCAATCGAATAACGAGTGCGTTCGTTTTTTAGGTTGAGAGAAGGAGAACCAAAAATGGAGAATCACTTCTCCAAGGGTTGGAACTTCTGATTTTAAATCCAGATTCGAAATTTACATTTTCGTAATGCACCTCCGTTTTATCGTTGAGCGGTTCAACGCCCTGCTGTTTCAGTCCAACGTTGGAATCAACTTTTTTACATCTGGTTATATTTTGGAATGATTTTGAAGATATAAGATAGGCATGTTTGCATTTATGCGCAATTATATTCTGCAATTTGTAGAATCAATTATAGCGATTCGAATCGAAATGTTCAAGATTGAATCAATATCTGTAGATGTCATATGCTGCTTGATCAATTCAATTGCTGCTGTTGCATCAATTTGAAATGGAGATAGGTTGAATGCCATTCATAATATAATAAGTGGATTAGCAATTGGTCGTCTGTAGCACCTTCATTTAATGAGTTAGGCCAAGCATTACAAACGAATTGCTGGAATATCTTTTAGAGACACTTGAGAGGATACGCACTTTGGAATGATGATGAGGTCAGTCTTTGGAAAACTCTCTTTGTCGCATCTTCAACAACTCCCTGTCCTGCCGGAACCAATGCAACTCGCTGGAAAGTCTTCTTCTGGATCCAGAACGAGACCCATCCGATTCTGCTGTCGACCATCAGCTTAAGTTTCAACGCCCGCTCTTTACGTTACTTCACGAAGACCTTCCTTGTTCCCCTAAAAGGTTTTCGTGGCATAGACACCCCCATGTCCAGCAGCGCCTTTTCTACCTCTTCGTTCCTAGTCTTGTTGACTCCCTCGATTTTCACTCCAAGTTCTTCAGGGTTTGCTCAAAGATCCAAAGAAATCCGGCTAAGCTGATTATATCAGTGAATTTGATAAAAGCCGTTTCAGGATGTACACGTCTTCGTTTCTTCTTTCTGTTCAGTTTTGTTTCAGGTTTCTTCCAGCTTGTATAGCTCTTGGAGGATTCAGGCTCTACTTCATTAACGCAGGTTCCGAGCCTCTTTTTCAATCGCTTGGACGTGTTTGTCTCCAAAGGGCAGTAGACGATAGACTCACGGTAGATTCTCTTGTGATCTTCTGGGCGGACGGTTTGTGAGTTGCTTAGGCTAGTTGCTCAACCTGACTACCGTTGTAGGCTAACCCCTTCAAACTTGCTTCCAAATCAACATCTTCTTGCCTAGTTTTTTGACAAAGCGATGCACAAAGCTATCGAAACAGCTTCCTGTCGATCTTGCGTTGTTACGCAACTTATCTAACATATTAAATACTATGCCAATCCAAGTGATGATTGGGGGATACATGCCTCTTCTCATTATATGAAAACCCTTCAATTCCAATAAAGCTATTTGCCTCTCCCGAAGAAGTCCCTCCACTCCGTCCTTCTGGATCCACACTCCAAATCCGTAACTCCTATTCCGCTTCTCCCTAACGTATAACTCTCCAAAGAACTACTCCTTAGAGAAGCGTCTTCTTTGATTTGCATCTTCCATAACTAGTTCCGAGAGTAGGCAGGGGGATATAGGATCTGTCTTGGCAGATTGCTGGGGTAAGATCCCAATAATCTTGATCGTGGCACTCCTTGGTGCCACGCAGCCTCCAGCATGGCTATTTGCTCCTTGACTTGGGGGTCTTTCCTTGAGGACCATCCCTGTAGTGCAGAGGTATCCAGCGCGTGAGCAACGGCGTAAACAACTATCACTCGACAATTTAACACCTTGGATGCTTTCATGCGGTAAGCACGATGTGGAAAGAGGTTCTCGGCGGTCGAGCGGAGGAGAATTCTCGATAAAGCGCTCGGAGAAGAGGAAGAAAAGAGAAGCACGCCAACCTCGCGTTGGACACCCTGCTGTAGTGCTTCAACAATATTGGTTCAATAAATCGACGCCAAGTAAAACAGGCTATTTCTTCTAGAGTCAACTGTCTGAGCCAATAATATAGGAAATACCATGCATGCCTAAAAGCACAACGGCTGTGATTCAGAAGCTATGCATATGTACACCTTCGCCAATTACTGCTTATTAGTTTGATGATTTTTTTCAAGGAGTGCCTGAAAACGTTACAGAGATACTCAGGAGGATCCGCGCTTTCCAATGAAGATGATGCTGATGATGATGATGATGATGATGATGATGATGATGAGATCTATGGAAACTTCGCAGAGAAGAAACTCTCCTAGAAACTCTCTCTGCAGTGCAATTCAATAAGTTATGTCAAGTGATGCAAAACAATTGTGGATTGCTGAAAATGATCATGAGATCTTTGAAGACCTTCTTGAGAGGTCAGTCTTTTGGCAATTCCTGATAGAACCATTGCCGATAGTATCAGATGAAGGAAGTACTTTTGACCTTTGAAGGACCTCTCTCTAGTATAAACCAATGAAAATAAACGATAATGGTTGCCGAAGATACGTTATCTCTTGCCATATTTTATGATAAGTACAGAGAAGACCATCTTCTATATCGAATACCGTCATTTTCTTGCACAAAGGGAATATATCACTGTTAAGATCAATATCATATTCCAATTTTCTATCCCCTTCACCCAGCTACTTAATCAAGAATAATCTTCATAGGAAGGAGGTACCTAATTTACAATGACCGGAGCTCTAACATTTCCGTAGGACTATGATCGATTCGACAGTTAGTAAAATAGCTAATTGAATCGGTTACGGATTTTTCGCTCCTCAATTTTGAACTAATTCTGATTCAGAGAGCATAGAATACACTTTAGAATATATCTACAATAGTTACTTGTATTTAACATCGGCAAATATTGATAAAGGAACTCAATATTGCACTAATTATGATTGTCGGAATTAATTAAATATTAATATAGGCGAATATTTGCTGTCCGGGTGAACTCTCTACATCCTTTATTGCCCTTCCTGATCCTCTTCAACATTCCCGGGAGTTTCAGTTTGGCCTGAAACATGGCACTTTGAGTATTTCAGGTTGTTATGGAAGCAGTTAAAATTACCTCGAGAGACAAAATACCTGGCTAACTATTCATCCACGGCAGAACTATATTCAGCGGGGCAACTCTGAATCCAAGAACATCCCGAAACACACTAAAACAGTCTACGACATTCCCGAAGAATCAATTGTCTATGAAATTTCGGAGATGAGATTCTTGGATTCGATAGTACAACTTTGGGCACTAGTCCGCAAAACCTACCTATATAATTAAAATGATCATAGCGTCTGTAGATCTTTGCGAACAAATAGTTGTTTCACATAATTTTTAAAAAATGTCTTTAAAATGTAGATAAAGTTTTGAAAGCAGTCAAACTTACTTATCTGCATCATTTCAATAATATTTCATTCATGAAAACAAATCAAATCTATCTTTTTCTGAAGTATAGCACTCGAAATCGGGGAAAAAAATGTAAAATCTTTTGGGATGAAATTTTTTTATTTATTGAGTTCCCTCTTGATGAGAATTGATGAAAGTTTCAGCCAATAGCATACTTTAAAATTTGAACGCAACTGTATTTACACACGCTATCGCAAGCGCTATCGAAAACCGAGACTACTTATTATAAAAAGTACCCACTGTGGTTTGAATCAACTTATACATTGGAATAGTTGGAAACTTTCGAAACAATTCAACCAAAGCTTCTGATCAACATTTTTCGAGTTGTTCCATCACGTTTATTTTTCCTAAATTGGAAATTGCCTCCCAAATTTAAAAAAAAAACATCATTCCTATACAGTTTTTGTATTTATCCCTTCCCACTCCCTTTCATTCTTTCAAACTATATGAATTTATTTTGTGGCTAGATTTCCTTTCATTCCTATATAAATTCGATTGCGGCAAACCAGGGTAGGGAAAAAAGTAATTTTCAGCGAGGCATTCGGGTCGCCACTGAATTTTTCACCAAACTCACCGTCCTTTCTACGAACATCCACGGTTCCCCTGGGATCTTTCCCCATGAAAAAAGTAGCGTGGAGGTGTTAGGAGTTCTAGTGGGGAATTACAGTTTTTAGTATTCTAAGCCTGAAAGTATCTTTTTCAGATATTTTTTCTTATTTTGGAAAATTTTAGGCTTATTGTCCAATGAACATCAAGAGAAACCAAATAGAGGGTAACGACTAAGAAATTCAAATTTCTGATAGGAATCAGATGGAAAATTAGGTCAGAAGTAATAGCTGTAGACCAGATGAATAGAAAAATACTATCATCCTAAGGCAGAGATGTCGAACGCGTGAGTAACGGTGTAAATAACTGGCACTCATCAATCCCCTCCCTCTCTTACTACCTTAGATGCGTTCATGCAGCAGGCGAGAAGAGAATTCTCGATGAAACGCTCGGAGAGGGGAAAGAAAGAAGAAGAGCGCCATACTTGCGTTGGACACCCCTGATCTAAATTCAAGACTATGTCAGAAAATTAAGCATATTTCAGTCATTTCTAGACAAAGCATATGAATTTTTGGTCCCTAATTTGAGTGATTATGATACATCCAGAAGTTTTTCCAGAAAGAAATCCATTCTTTCAACAAAATTTGTTACTTGGATATCGTAGGAGATTTTTTCAATTTAATTGAAATTTGGTGAAAATTGAAAGTTTTTTTTTACCAAGGAAAATGAAAGTATTTTCGTAATAAGACTTGTATTTTTTAGTTGATGTTCAATGAGTAATCAAATTTTTTACTCACGATCGCCGCTCACGATATGAATAGTTCCATGAAATAACTGGACTCACCTGCAACAGAAAAAATAAGACCAATATTTTAGATTGTATTTGAATAACCTTTTCAGAGTATTCTGTGTCTGATTCTATTGAACCAAATCCAGAATACTCGAGACGCAAAGCAATTAAACTTGTGATAAAATAATCTAGCCCTTTGAGATGCAACTTTGAGAAAGTCTTAAATTAAATACTGTCTCAACTTCAGCAAGAACTCTTTTGAGAGAGCTTAATCAGAACTTTCAAATCACTTGCAGTAAAAGCTTTTATGATTTTTCATTTCAAACCTGAAATTTCTTGAATTTGTACCTTGAGGGAATAAATTTTTATACTTCAGTTAAAAAATTCGAATAAAATGTGCATAATATAAGGTTATTACTTAAAAAGGTTATTAACTGGGGCTGAACGGCTTCATCTAGGTAATAAATGAAAAGGCTTGCAACCAAGACTAGCGAAACTTCGATTAAAAACATTGGAGAAACAATATCACTTTTAAATACACAATTGAGGGTGCGCCCCTTTCCGCAGATGTGCACTACTCAGCTCTAGTTCTCAGTTATTTCTTGCATCGCTATTTCAGCTAAAAAAATTATTGGCTGATGTTGAACCATCTTTTTGTCACCTCTCTTCCATTGTTTTCTTCTTTTATTTGAGCAGGGATATTTATTTGTACTTACGTCGATTAAACGTTTATGGAACCCATTCAATTAAGCAAATGCATTACCCTAATCGATATCATGCCCTGAGGTTGGTTTCCTTCTCTTCCGAGAAAGAACAAAATATTTGCTAGCTTCATTCCTATACCAGCGACCTAATTTTAAGTCAGTCGAGTGTAACCTTCTACCGCGGATAAATCGGCTTGGGAAATACAGGAATTCCCAAGAGGGTTCGGGTGACGATGGTGGCCACCCACTGCACAGACATAGAGTTCACGTGCCAGTCGCCGAGGGGCAAGAAAGAGGAAGAGGATGGTTTTGTAAGGAAAGGTGGAAAGAAGAGGGCTAGGTACTAACATTACCGACCGAACAGATTGCTCGTTGTTTCGGAGTTAAGCCCCATTGCGCACGTTCACGACACGTTCT
>WSXT02215598.1:0-17339 GCA_011762715.2 Neuroterus valhalla | reverse complement strand
ATCATCTGGTCTGCCATTTTATTCCGTTTGATTCCAGTGTGATTTGTTTCCACATAAAAGTGACGTTATCCTTTTCTGCTAGTTGATCCTATGCCTTCTTGCATTCTCGAAACAGCTCTGATGTTATGTCTGGTTTTCATACTGCAGTAAATGTCGCCTAGCTATCTAAGCACATTGCGAAAAATGTAACTGCTCTCTGCAAAAAGTTTCATGTTTGAGAAAGGAATTTAGTGATTTGAAATCCATTCGTCTTTTCATGAACAAAAATCTTCCTTAGTGTAAAATCAAATTGTAACGTTCAAAATTTGTCTTTTTAGTTTGAAATATATCTCTTTTCAACAGACAAGTTTCTTATTAAAGAATTGATGTCGAATCAGAAAGATGAATTTTTATCTTGGGAAGATGAGGTTTCAAGCAAACATGAAACTCCAAATTTGAGAATAAAAATTGATTTTTCACCAACAAAAAACACTTTCCTCAAATCAGATGAATTTGACGGAAATAACCATTTTTAACTAGATTGTTTGGGCATCCGATAAATAACTGATTCTTCAATAAACAGTACCAATATTATCTAAGAAGAAAACAAAATATTAATGGAAAAAATTACCTTTCTATCAAAGAGTGGAATTTTCAATTTATGTCAGATTCATTTCTTACTAGAAATAAAGTGGTAAACTTTCAATTAGAAATTCAGACATCAAATTGAATAAAAATTTATTTTACTTACTTATGGAAGACAGATAAATAAATTTTGTATCGAATAGTTCGATGTTTGACAAATTTATTCCACCAAATTAATTCATGCTCTTTTGGAACAGAGAATTGCACTTCTAACCAGAGAGAAATAATTTTCAACTCAGAAGCTCGACGACACACCAATTATACGATTGAATTACAAGATATTTGAATTCCTAGAAGAAAAAAATAATTATAAACAACAAGCTTGATTTAGAACTGACTTCCAAAAACAACATGTAATCTCAAAGGAAGGTAAAATAATTTTCAACCAAACATATTAATTAATTTCTTATTATAAAAATCAATCAATCGAAAACTCTGTCCATGGACGACACTTGACCGCGGACAAGGAGTAACTACATGGGGGGGGGGGGGGATCAGAGCATTCTGTTACAGTATTTCATATTTATTCATCAGCCACGGACTAAGTCAAGTATGTCCTAAGAGGTATGTCCTCGAAATCATCTGGTTCACAGAAATTATTTCTCAGTTGCTTCATCCTGGTTTCTTCAAGCGGCAGTGGCCAGTAAGTGCTTCCGTCACTACTTTGGCCTGCTTTATTTCCATGTTGAGGAGCCTCTTTGCCTTTCCCAGACATGATTTTTTGATCAACTTTGAGGAGTTTATCATTCCTCCAGCCATATTTCGATATCTCACGTGCTCCTCCAGGAGCCACTTCTCCATGGCATGCTTAGCTGATACCTGCGAGATAACACAGAATGGCTCACGTCCGTTATGGGCTTGCACAGACCCATCTTTTGCGAGCAAATCAGCTCTCTCATTTCCTCCAATGCTCTGATGCCCTAGGACCTGGATCAAGTTGCCTCAGTTCCTTTGTTAGCCCTAAAGAAGTTCTTGCAGGCAGCTCCAGACTAGTCTGCATGTGACCTCTTGCGAATCAAATGCCTTCGGAGCAGCCTGTCTTTCAGAGCATATGTAAATGTGGGTATCCACAAACCCACGCTTACGAATCTCTTCTAGGCAGGCCTCCATGGCCATAATCCAAGCCTAAAATACCGTAGGTTACTTGCTCAGTGCGATTGTTATCGCAATACTAGGTGTCATTTCAAATATTTCAGCTCCAGAACTGTGGGAGTCTTCAGATCTGTCTATATACCAAGCGAGTCCTTCCTCTGTGAACATAATATTCCTCCTCTGTTCATCATGCAATTAGAACCTTTTTGGGAAATATCACTTTGAGAGGCTTCATTAGAGAGAATTTTTCAGCATACTGTCAGAGTGCATGTGAAGAACATCATCCCTCACACTTGTTCAATATATCATGTAGTTCATTAAATTCAGCACTATTTATGCCTCCTATAAGAGAAACTCTGTATGCCTCCACTCCAATCCTCTGCTTACTTAGAAGGTCCTGCGGCGGTATACTCAAGGTGTTTTCTAGTGTCACTGTAAGAGATGTTGTCATAGGCCCAGTGATTGTCAGACAAGAAACCCTTCGAAGTCTTTTCAGCTGATTTCTGGAACTAATCAAACTGGTTCTGGACACCTTGATTCATGAGGCGTATGTTATATCCGGTCTTATTATTACCGTGTATAATCAATATACCAACTTAAGTTTATATCCCCAGTTCTTTCCGAATGCACTTCCAGAAGCCCAAAAGGCTGATTTGTCTTTTTTTACAATCGCATCAACATGCAGTTTCCAGGATATCCAAAAAAAGATTAGTTCATTCTTGTCCGGGTTAAGGTATAGATCACGGTTGTTCGAACATTCCTTTACTATGTTGAGAGCATCTTGCACATGCTCAAACAATATGCCCTCATGTTCTCCTGTTACTAATATAACAATGTCATGTACATAACCTTGCATGTTGGAACCTGACTCATTTGCTCTACGAATAAAATCATCAGTGACGAGTGCCTCCAAGGTAGAGGAAAAAACTTCCCTATGATGGTGGTGGGTCTGAGGGATCGTTGAAGAGGTTTGATAAACGAAGGATTTATGTAACTTATATCGTATACTGTACAGCTGCCACATCTTCGTAGTTCTGGAGGGTTATTTGGATAACCCGAGATCTGAGAATTTCACGCTGTTCATTCAAGAGCTAGCGCTCTATTCCTGTCCTTCTAAGGGTGTGACGTCAAGGCCAATCAGAAGCTAGAATAAGAGTGTAATTTCCATCTGCATTGGGGATAGAGTTTCTCAAGCGACCTATAAATTGTAGCAGCTGTTGAGCATCCAGATAAGGTGGGGATGGGGCTGGTTTTCTCTTAAGAGAGATCCCATCTACTGAGATCAAGAGCTTGATTTAAGCTTTAAAATAATTATGCTGTTAACATTGAATCCAGGCCACCTTTGCAGATTGAAGTTCCAATGGCGTCAACACAAGGTTTAATCTGAATATGACAGATGTAGTTCGCAGAAGCCTTGCCAAGGTACAAAATATACGCAGAAGGCCCCAGAAACGTAAACGGAAGTGACTGTATGGACTAACGCTTATTTTTCACGTATATCGATTCTATTCTTCTTGCATGTTGAAGATTGAACTGGACATATGGCCGGTAATGATAACCAATCTGCTCCTTTCCACCAAAGTGCATAAGGCCAATGTGCTGATGGAAGCATCATTTGAATCGTAGACACGCGGTTGGCTACAAGTCTTTCACCTCGTGAAATAACCTCTAATCCAGTAAAAAGTGTCAGTAGAGTCGCTCCATAAATGTACAGGAAGATCTGGTTAGAATACTCCAATACTCCAAAAGCTGATTTTAGAAGAACGTAGATAGAAGCGGCGCACAGTGGGGCCAAATACCGAAAAGCTGGCCAAAATACCCAAAATAAATTAACCATTTCAAAGATCGAAGTAATTGGCTTTTGTAGAGGAAGAATCGAGGTTTCAGGATCTGCAATCTGAAGGTCCCAATCATTATTACATGTCATTTCATGGCAGTGTGAATGTGGCTTTCGTATAATAGTCAAAGTATTACTATTTGAAAAAAATTAACGATTTGTGTGGAAAAATCAGATAAAATTGAATCAAATTAAGCAAAAATTTAAAGGAAAGTTATGTTGCCGGGCTCTTTCGCCTTCCCGGACCCATCAGATCTTGTGAAGTATACTGTCAGTTGATAAAATCAAGAAGAAAATCTTCCATTAATCTGCTCTTAAAATTTTTATTAAATTTTTTGTGGATAAAGTCCAAAGATTTCGATTTTTCCGACGTATTTCCCATGCAGAAATTGCCCATCGGTTTTAGTGGGGTGTTCGTTACTTCGCCCTAACTTTATTAGGTTGCTTCACAGGAAATGTGCCGACTGGCTTCCATCAGGGGCAGATTAAAAATGTGATAATTTTTTTAATGAAAATGAAAAATGTGTTACAATTATTTTTATAATTCTTTCTCGCAAATATTGTTCCTTTAGTACTTATATATTAGAAACTACCAATAATTAAACAATTACAGATATTTTTTTCTCGATTTTTCTCTGACAAAGTCACTCATTAAATCATCAAAATGAATCGATTGAAGTAAATCAACTTCAATGCTTAATCTCGCCAATGCGGATAACAGTGAGCATATGTTATGATATACCTACTAAGGTCTAAACTCTGAACGCACTTGCTTATGTTATCCTATTTTCAAAAAGTGTGTAAATCATCTCAATCTTTCCATATTACTCTGGTATATCAATTTCGATCAATACATCATGCATGTGCAAAATTAAATTATTATTTTTCGAAGAGTTTGCGGGGCCCTCCCAATGTTGGGGCCCGGAGCTGCAGCCCCTGATAGCCGCTCCGTTCATTCGCCCCTGGCTTCAATAAAATGAGCGGGGCTGCATACTCGTGAGCAGTTTGCTTGAGTTGGCTTGTAATCTGGATGTGACATTCGATTGTCGATGAGTTCATTACGCCGAATGACGTGGATTCGTTATTCCGAAATGGCGCACCTAATTTCAAATACGATAATTAACTTTAATATACAAAGATGACAATAATAAAACTATTGTCTATGTTAATTTGTTTAAGCATACCTATAGTTCATTTATTTGAATTAAAAGATAAGACATTATATTGAACTACTCCTCCATTTTCTCACTAATATAGTCTGCCATATTGGATCCGCTATTATGTTTTTGAAATTTTTGATAACGGATTCGTAATCAGCGACCTCAAAGAACCTCGTACACTGATTTTGAAAAGAATCAAAGGTATATTCAGCATACTAGTCCGCCATATTGGATCTGCCATTTTGTTATTGAAATATATGACACCAGATTCGTAGTCAGCGACCTCGAAAACCCACAAACACTAATTTTGAGAAGAACAAAAAATGTGTTCAGCATACTAGTCCGCAATATTGGATTCGACATTTTGTATTTCAGATTTTTGACACTGTATTCGTAATCAGCGACCTCAAAAACCCTCTCACACCCGTTTTAAAAAGCATAAAAAATTTATTTAGCATACTCGCCCACCATATTGGATCCGCCATTTTGCATTTGAAATTTTTGACTCCGGATTCGTGATTAGTGACCCCGAAAATCCCTGAGTGAAAAAATTTGACCCATTCTATGAACATTTCATAGTTTTGGCCAGCTTTTCGGGATTTGGCCCTACTGTGCAGCGTAATCTCTTTTAGAAAAATCGCAGAATCCGTGAAGTTCATAGGAACCGGGAGACGAAAGAATCAAACCCAACGAGGTATTCTAATTCCTCAAAAACGAAGATTGTCTTGATAGTCCAACCATCAATGGTGCTTTTTTATTAGGAAGGGATCGTTCAAAGGAATCTTTAAGATCTACAGCATTCGGATGGAGATCCTAGCAGTAATAACTACTGGGCTCCATTTACCTGACGGATCAAAAAGTTGAGCTGTTTGACTAAGAACTGACCATTTTGTTACGACAAGCATAGATACTGGTAGATCAACGTTAAGTGTAAAGACATCTTTTTCCAGATTCCAGTGGAGACCTAGAATTTGAACAAATTGCTGCATTACAAGAGATCTGAGTAGCGATGAAGCCAGATGCTCTGCTGGTATGCTCCCTAATAACTCAGAGTTATTCGACATAGACTTTCGGAAGGGAATGCCGCTCACTTTGAACAGCTGATGAAACTGACTCTGAAGAAGGATTACTTCGTCTAACGTATTCGCACTAGTATTGACATCATCAACAATGGTTTCTTGATGGATTTCTTCAGCAATAAGAGAATAGTTTTGTCCCCCATTAATTGCGAGTTGCAGCAGGAATCAAAGATCAAGAAATGATGCACAAGGCAATCCTTGTGTAGCCATTATTAGGCGAAAAGCTTGGACTGGTTCTTCAGATGACTTACTAAAAGATCAGCTGAAGATCTTTCTCATACGGATGCACTTGAAGCTGCCTGTACATCTTCTCAACATCAGCAAACACAGCAATGACATGAAATCTCCAACGCCAAACTATATCCATTAGGTTTGGTAATATAAAAGGTCCAACGAGCAATTTTTTTTTGAGCGAGATACCAGCTTCCGATCTCTGAAAACCATTGAGGACTTTCCGAAGCTTTATCGTTGTACTTGAATTCTTCCACACACCATGGTGAGGTCAGTAAAATGACCGTGCACTACCTCGACAAACTTTAGGCTATTTTTCACAAGCCACGTGGCCAAGGGGGAGATATTCTTCGATGAAATCGTCATCATAAGCCTTAGAAATGGCCACGTCACGCGTGAGGCGACGTTCTAAACGATGCAACATGCAGAAGGCTGAACAATCTAAATTACCGAACCACGTACCTTGCCTCTCCAGGTGAGTGACAGTGAGAAGTAATGAGGAAATCTTCACACTCCTAATCTTCATCTGTTAACATGATTTCAGGAGAAATCTCTTGTTCTCCACAAAATTTCTGATGATTGAAGGTAAGTCTTCTCTCACGGAAATATGCAATCTATTGGCTGTTGTAGATTCATCGCTGGAGGCTGCCGATGAATCGCCTGATATTTTTCTGTATAAGATCCAACCAGAATGGGTTTTGTGAGCAACAGGAGCAGCAGAGGTATCTTCCCGGATATAAGAGAGAAGTCAACACGAATAGATGTCTGCTTCTATGATCACGTTTATCACCATATTATAATCGAAGTCTAAATCCACCAGACATAAATCAGAAATGTGAGTACGATCCCCATTACCTCTTTGAAAATGTGGAAGATATGGAGTCAAACACGGAAGCACGAGTGCATCGAATTAATATCCAAATCAGACTGTAAGTATGGTGAAAAAGTGCATGACTGCCTGGGTGGACGGCACGGGTGATTTAGACACAAGAGAAACTTTCATACCGATATCAAGTAGCGAACGCACTTCGTCTAGATCGTTGACTAATTTGACTTGTAAAATGACTGCTGGTAACAAATCTTTGTTCCAAGGTCCTGTACATGATGAGCAACAAGTTAATTCAACGGTGATGACTTCGGCTCCTTTTACATACATAACGAAGGTTCTTGAAGGTTTTTTCCATCTTTTCCAACTACATTAGAATATGCACTAGTCGAAAACATTTAAAATCTACATTTTATTTTATTTCATTTTTCTGTTATTGAATATGGTTGATGACCGATGTTTGCTGATGAAGAATGGTATCATGCCTTTTGTCACATACCCCAAACCGATATCAAGTAACGCACATTCTTTTCCTATATCGTTTCCTGATCTGACTCGTGAAATGACTGTTGATAACAAAACTCTGGTCCGAGGTCGAGTTACATGGTGAGCAACAAGATGATGCAACGTTGATGACTGCGGCTTCGCTTACATACATAACGGGGGTTTTTGAATATGGTTGATGACCGATGTTTACTGATGGAGCATAGTATGATGCCTCTTGTCACACATCCAAAACTTCCTAGATGGAGAACACCCATTTCCCATGTGCTGACGTAGGAAGTTAACGCACAGGTTCTTTTTTGGAGACAAATATTTTTGCTGAATTGAATTCAATGCACGAAACTGTGGTCAGTACATGAAGAAGTGCTCCTGTCCTCGGGTGAAGCACTTTTGACCCATCGCTGGTCTGGTCAGAACGAGCATGTGATAAAGCTTCAGAGCCCTTTGTCGACCCACTATAACCCTTGTTCCATTTCGATGCATAAGAATTTGCATAGGACCTTGAGTTTGGAGAATCCTTGGTTGCTAGTATACGGGCTCTAGCTTCCGCTTGATTTCCTTCAAGAATTTTCAACGTGCGGAATCTCTTAGAAAGAAGTTCACGCGAGAATTGATACGAAGAAGCTTTAGTTGAATTATTAAATAACGTTTCCCTCTCACGTATAATTACATGGACGGCATTATGAGAATATTGACATTCCCCCGTAATGGTGAGCAAGTCTCTGCTTATGCAATTATCCATTTTCAATTGATTCAACTTCGCCACTACAACCATCATTACCATCATTGTTCATGAGTAACTTCGAATAGTCCCGGTAGACACGGTATGAAAAAGCACTGTCTTATTGTCGCTACTTCACTGACGAAAGATTGCAGGAGAGTGTATCAATAATTCATGAACTCGCTAGAATGCACAGTTGAGGATCCGGCTCGAAGGACTAAGAACATCTGCAAATGATCGAGCAATAAATATTTTTCAAGACATTAGGATCAATTAGATCTAACGTATGACTTGAGATAATTATAAAAACACATCACGAAAGGCTGTGCATAATGAATCATGCGGTAGAGGAAGTAATGTTGAAGTAAAGTTGAATCGGTCAATCCCGAACAAGCATGGATGGTGTCATCCTCCTACCGACGAAACTATATGGGGCAATTATCAGCCTTTGAAGCGTGTCATCGTCATAGAAGCATGTAAGAGTTGTCCCCATTCCTAAGCTGTGTTCTCAGTATCTGTACAGCATAGAGGGCAGCACGCCTTCCACACAAACTGCTCTGTAAAACTGCGCTCCATGTTGTTGTGGCAAAGCCAGAGCAGCAGCTCAAATAGGGTGGGTAGGCTGTGGAAGCTTTCTCAGATATAGAGAGTGCCTTCAGCGAAACTCCTTCAGAATTCATATGCCGGAAGCTCTTTGGTAAGGCGTACCAGGCCAGCTTGTAAGTAGTATAGACTCGTATGATACATCAGTAGGATCTTAACACCAGGTGGGTTGAAGGTATGGTTGAAGTGTAGTGCCGCAGGAATGCGCATAGGGAGATGTTTTGGCATCCCGCTTGTGATGCATCGTGACCTACGGTTCCCTACGAAGACTTTGTCATCATGGCTGGGAGGACTCATCTCGAACAAAGTACCGAAAGTCGAAGCTCCTGCATTCTGCGGCGTAAATCTGATCTCGGATTTTGTTGGGTATTTGTCAGTTATCTTTGATGGTTAGCTAAACTGGGCGGAGCATCTAGAATTTATATGCAGGAGATTCATTACTGCATTTTGGATGTGTAAAACAGTCTCTGATATGACATAGTGTCTCGGATTAGCATGAAAGCTTAGCTCTACACAGCTGTCCCAAAACCAAGACTCCAATGTGCGGCTGTGGTCTGAGCGCAACAAGTGACGCCTGAAAGGATGCAGTATAAACTGCAACGATCACAAACAAGAGCGTTTGAAGAAGTGATAGGAGCAATGAAGACAATGCCAACCAGGGATACGTGAAAGGCAAATAGCAAACCCTTTTCCTTAGTGGCGAATCTGGTACACAGGCTGCTCCAAAAAAGGAGAGGGGTGTGCAGCTGGAATTGACGACAGTGCATGGAGACAAGAGGTAGGAGTCCTGCTTGAACGACATACCACTATCTTCCATGCGGAGGTCCTAACCGTCCTTTGCTGCACTGAGAAACTCATAGAAGAAGACGCAGTTGACAGGCAAATCGTAATCTGCTTAGAAAGCTAGGCGACTCTTACTGTGATACAAAAACCAGACATAACATCAGAGCTGGTCTGAGAATGGACAAAGGCATTAGATTAACTTGCAGAAAAGAAAAATGTCACACTTATGTGAAGCCGAATCATACGGGAATCAATGGGAACCAAATGGCAGATCAGCTGAGAATTGCTTCGAACTATAACTCTTTATGTTGAAAATTGTTGTTTTATTTCAAAAGAAACAACTTCTTCGTGGAAGTTGGACCAGTTTGTTACGAAATTTACCTATTTTCTATTGAAGATTCATTTATGTGACATGAAATAAAAAAAGACACTTTTGGTCCAAAAACCGGTATCGAGATTTGGCTGATTCCTACTATTTTTGAATTTTTCTGTCAAACTGCGCGAACAGAATGGAAATATTCCCATTAATTACTGCTTTATGTATTGAAGTTGATCGTGCAGAGCTCGACGAGGAGAATTCCTTTCTTTTCTCGGCTCGCCGTGAACATTTCTCGGTTTAGCACTAAGTTTCCTTCTCTCGATATACTTCTAAAACTCCAACGATGGGGCTGAAACCTTTTTTTGCTCCTGAAAAGGACATTTATTTTGGATAAAAGATTTATCTATTTTCTTAGGAGCGCAATTTCCTGTAGAAACTCTACGAAAAAAAAATTATCCTCCACATTTAACGATAAAACTTCTGGTTGGAAATTCGTCCTTCTGAATGAAATATGTAACTTCATCAATTAGGTTTTGTATACATTTATTTTTCTTGCTAAGAAATTTAAGAATTTTGTTGGAACTTTGTTTCCACTTGACTGAGAGCTTGTTTGTTTAGAAATTCATCTTTTTTTTTGAATGTTCTACTGATTGGGTATACCATATAACTATTAGCTTAAAATAACTCTGTTCCTCGAAAAATTCTAAGAATTTTTTGAATAATTCGTCTTCTTGAATAGAGAATTTTGATGTTGTACTGGATTCATTCTTCAAAAAGATAGTTTCTATACTATTGAAAATAGGTAACCTAACGACAATAAGATTTATAAAAAAGCATGTAAAAAAGGAAAAAAATGAACTTTTGGGCAATTGACACAAGCTAAGGAAGAATCAAAAAGACGCAAGTTCTTTACTAGGATAATATCTTCAAATGTGTTATCAACTCCTTCAACAGGTTATATATTTTTCATTTTAATCAGGAAAAATGAGTATGAAAATGATATAATAAAATTTGTGAAAAAATGACTAATGCTAACACAGATGATTGATAGAGAAAAGTTGTTCACCCGAAAAATATTATCCGAAACAAATTTCTTTTTTATTATTTTGAAAATTTCATTTATTTACATATTTAATTTTATTATTTTATTTATTTATTTATATTTAATCATCAATTAGTTAATGCGTCTCAATTTTGTTATATTCCAGGTTCACGTGCTATGGATTACCAGTGCACTTACAAAGATATTTTTGAAATTCTTCGAGATCATTTTCAGTCCAGTTTGGATGCGCAACTGCAGATTTGGAAGGAGCAAATTTTTCTGAACCTTTTTTGATCAGCAGTAAAGCCAAAAATACCTGCATGAGCAGGAAGTATAAAAAAAAAGAGTTTGTCACCAGAAGCCTTGCAGTTGTTGCTTTCTTCTAGTGGTTCCTGCGATATGTACCTACGGTTTGAAAGAACCGATTGAATCTTCTTCTGATTTGTCAGAATCTGAAATTTCTGACGACGAGGATGATGATGAATATCATGATTGAAGATGTATCAGACTTTTACCGTTTGTATTTGCATTGTATAACATAATCAAATTCGTATTAAATGCTTTGTATCTATCACTCAACAATTGTCAAAATACAAATATTGATTCCTAATCATAAAAAAAGGCTTATAAGTGATCATCATTTTCTGTAATTCAGTTTAAAACCGTAAAATTTTTTTTCCAAAATTTGGTTACAAATTGAAAATCAGCAGATTAAAACATAAATATACTGTTTTCCGGAGAAATTAAATGCATTTTATTGCGAATAATAGTCACTTCCGGTCCGACATTTTTTTTCTTCGAAATTTCGATTAAAATTCGAAATCAGCTAGTCTAAAAACATGAATATACCGTTTTCCGGAAGAATTGAATGCATTTCACTGAAAACAACAGTTACTCCCGGTCCGCAATTTCGTTTTTTCAAGATTTCGAATAAAAATTTAAATCAGCTAGTCTAAAATAATGAATATACCGTTTCCCAAAAAAATCAAATGCATTCTACTGAAAATTTTAGTCACTCCCGGTCCGCCATTTCGTTTTTTCCAAATTTTCATTACAAATTCGAAATCAGCTAGTTCAAAAACATGAATATACCATTTCCCAAAGAAATTGGGTGCATTTTTTTGAAAATTAGAGTCACTTCCGGTCCACCATTTTGTTTTTTCAAAATTTCAATTACAAATTTGGAATCAGCTAGTCCAAAAACATGAATATACCGTTTCCCAAAAAAATTGAATGCATTTTACTAGAAAAAATAGTCACTCCTAGTCCGCCATTTTGTTTTTTCAAAATTTCGATTACAAATTTGAAATCAGCTTGTCCAAAAACATGAATATACCGTTTCCCAATACAACTGAATGCATTCTACTAGAAAAAATAGTCACTCCCAGTCCACCATTTTGTTATTTCAACGATTACAAATTTGAAATCAGCGAGTTGAAAACATAAGAATCATCATCCAATACTTGGATACACATCTTGGTCATTTTTTGCCGTTCCCTTCCGAATCTAGCCTACTGTGCGGCGTCTTCTTTTTCGTCATCACCGTTGATCCGAAAAAAAATCTTCCTCATGTATGGACTGAAAACAAGTGACACTTTTACGTACCTCTGACTAATATTTACTATTGAGGATAGTTGGTAAGCGATTTTTTCGAAATCCTATACATGTGTTCACCTATACAAGTTCAGGTGGGCTGTGAAGTCTATCAGCCCTACCAATTCTCCTGTTCCAGATGGCATACTGCCGTTCCTCATACAGAAGGTTGGTCAGATCATCATAGTACCACACATGATGCTAGCTAGGGCTGGTATTACACTGGGCTTGGTCCAGACGGCATATAGAGGCTCGCAAGTAATCTTTATTTCAAAAACATTACATTGATTGAATCTTACTCAAGGATTCCCGTCCGACCAGCGTAAAATCTTTCCCACGAAAAATAGTAGAAAGACTTGTGGATATACATCCGCGGCAAGGTTTCTTCAAGGAGGCCACTCCACAGGGAGCAGCATGCTCATAGAGCTTGTCACTCGACCAGAACGACCCTCCGCGTAGCAGTTGACCTGATCCAAGATCAACTCAAGCAAAAAAGTTTTGTTCGGAACTTTAATGGATATTAAAGGCACTTTCAATGACTCTGAAGAGGTCACCAAGGCGGTCATGTAAATGAGCTGCTTTATCTACATATGAGTCAGGGCTACCTTGCCATAGGCTATGCAGATGACATATTGGTCATAGTGCGTGACCAACATCTAGATGCGCTTTTTGAGGTTATTCAGCAGGCACTGGCAACAGTAGAAACCTGGTTAAAGAAGACCGAACTCTTGGTAAAGCCTAGCAAGACGGACACCGTCTTGTTCACCAGTCGGTACAAGTAAAGAACCACGATTACACTGAGACTAAGTGAGCGATTGGTGGTACTCTGAGAACAAGCAAAATATTTGGGAATCATCCTAGATAAGAAGCTGCTTTGGGAGGAGCACCTGGTATACAAGTGAAAGAAGCTCACAGCAACCCTGTGGCTCTGCAGAAAAGTCGTCGGGAAAAATTGAGGCTTAAAGCCTCAAGTCCTTCAGAGGACTGTTCCTTAGAGGCGTCTTTAGAGCCGTCAAGTCAAAATTCACAATGGCACTGGAGGCATTTCCGATTTTGGAGCACCTTCATCTTACCATCAAGGCAATAGCTGCAAAGGCAGCCTGGAGGCGAAACATGGTTAACGTAGGAAGGATCCCGACGAAGTTGCGGATTTCAAGCGACATTGGGAGCAGAGCAACTCTGAGCATGCACAGGGATGAAGAGCGTATCCACCATCTCTTCGCCAAGAAGTATCGTATGAGCCTATCCGGAAAATACCAAAACCCTAAAAGCGAGACACATCTTCCGAGTGATGGAGAGAACTGGTTCACAGATGGCTCCAGAAACAGGGAGGAAGCAGGAGCAGGTATTTGGCGGAGGAGGAGTAGAATGCGCTTTACGATCACGATGGGATCATGTGCCAAAAACCAGAGTTGTACAACGACTACGTCTCTATAAATGTGAGAGTGCCATGGAGGGCTCAAAAGTCAAGCTATGTAAAACCAAGTGTCTTTGCTTTGGATCCCTAGACACAGTAGTATCAAAGGCGATGAGATCTCGGACAGGCCAGCAATACAAGCAACTAGAAAAGACTTCACTGGTCTCACACATGAGAAGGAATTTATGATATAGCCACTAATTGCAGACAAGGCAAAACACTCATAGACTTGAATCTAAACACAAAGCGAGCGGAACAAGGACGGAACAAGCAAGCCTAGGTTGTGGGGAAGTGGCTGGAACTCACGGGAATTCACCCCATCAGTTAGTCGGACATTTTGGCAAACAGCGTTGCTGCTCTCCTCGCCTTATGGAAAGGACTCTGGTGTCCCGCCTAGTTCTACCTGAAGACGTAACATGATAACCATAGCGTCGAGGGCTCTTCTGGATCTTACCCGGATGACAATAATGATGATAATAATAATAATAATAATAATAATAATAATAATAATAATATGTATTTTATTTCACATTCAGTGAAGATTTTTGATATCATTGTTGATCAATGTAAATTTGAACCTTTCAAGTTATCGTCAATCGATTACAAAAATAAGGTTAATTCCGTAAGACAGCCTTCTGGCGCCAATATTTATAGAACCGTGAAGTAGAGTCACCCAATCTCCCGAATCAATGCTTCTGTTCATTGGTATGTTTCGGTATTGTCACAAATATTTATTTCGTGATTATTATAGCAGTGTTTTGTCACGCATTCTTCCGAGATTCTCGGCCAAGGACGTGTGCTCTATTATAATTTGTCGAAAATCTTAGTTATTCTGCCATCGGGTAAACATTGATATTGAGAAACAAGAAGGAGAGTTCTGAGTAGTATACCAAAGTATGTCATATGGAAATTATACACACATATTCTCACGATTCGAATAAATTTTCCATCAAGAGAGATCTCTCTGTTTGAACAGTGGAACCGCCGCAACATCGAATCATGATGAACTGATCATTCTTTGCTCTTGCGTCAGCTAAATAAACATTCTACGTGTGTATCATCCAGTATAAAGGGACAACTTTGGAGGCCAAAATAAAATACTTGTGTTTCACCTCTTTCCCAGGAATTCAAAATCAATGAATCACCCAATCATGAAGTGTGCGATCTTCTGCTTTTTGGCTTTTTGTGCCTGCCAAGTAAGTTACTCAATATCTTCTTTCAAATTAGGCCATTTAATAATTGTCCCAAATTTTACCAAAGTAATATTGTAAAAAAAATAGGAATTTTCTACCAATACTGATTTTCCTCTCAACAAAAACAGAACGTTCGATTCAAAGCAATTATTTATTAAGCCGAATAGACAAGAAAAATCCAATTGAACGTAAATATTCAAGATCTTGCATTAGGAAACATGATTTTCCGTCCCAAATATCGTAGGTGAATGTTAACTTGAGTTGTAAATCTCTGAACAAAGAAATTATTTCTAAACAAAGATGTTCCACTTGCAACCGAGTAGTTGAATTAGCGACTAGAGAAATTTTCTTTTTCAGATATGAGATATTTAAATTCAATCAGAAGTGAAAATTCCCAACCAAGTGGTTCAGTTGTAGATTAAAAAGATAAATTTTGACAAATCATTTGGAAAAGTCTGAAACTTTGAACAAAGATTGATTCTTAACTTAAGGAGTTATACACCTCCGAGCCATAAAAAATCCATAAATTTTCTACAATTTTTTTCAGTTTATAATCTTTGTTAGTTTATAGTGGGTTGAATAATAAACCAAAGTACATGTTTCGAGATGTTTGTAAAAATTTTTTCATCCGCAAATTCGATAAGATGTGCACTTTGTACCTCTCGCCCGGTGACGTGTCTTTTCGTCCTTTGCTTGCGGTGTCCATGATATTTTAGGAACGGCTTATCTAAGACGCGTAATAAACTAACTAAAGTTTCTTCCATTTTTTATTACATGCCTTTTGGATAAGCCGTTCCTGAAATATCATGGCCACCGCAAGCGAATGACAAAAGACGCGTCACCGAGCAGGAGCTACAAAGTGCACATTTTATCGAATTTGCAGATGAAAAATTTTTTACAAACATTTTGAGACATTAACTTTCGTTCAATATTCAACCCATTAAAAACTAACAAAGATTATAAACTACGAAAAATTCTAAAAAATTGATGAATTTTTCCGGCTCAAAGGTATATAACCACTTAACTGCACGCCTCACAAACCACAGGCAGGCTGACCCACATCACCCAGAGCACATCAAATTTAATTGCTATTTTTCTGAAAAAAAAAAATCTGCCCGCTGCGCGAGCACATTCTCATGGCACACTGAGCATGCGGCTCGCTTCGCTCGCAAGTTTAAGCGACTGGGGCGCGCGTCTGTCGGGTCTCATCGCGTGTCTCGTACTGCACACTCGATCAAAGTTTGTCCAAAGCGGTAGAGAAGTTTTGTTCCCGAATTTTCTTCACGTGCTGTGTAGTTTTTATTTTTTAATTTTATTTTTTACGATCGCAAGTAACACTAAGCGTCCAATAGGACAAATTACAACAAATTTGCAGATATTTTTTGGGTGAATAACTTTTCTTTATCAATCTTCTGAGTAAGCTTTAGTCATTTTTTCTAAAATTGTTTTATTCCATTTTTATATTTATTTTTCCTGATTAGAATAAATTCATTTTATTGTTTTTTATAGATGAAGCAAAAACTACTTTTCATATCAAAAAGTTACTATTACCAAATTTGTAGATCTTTTTTTGGTGCACAAGTTTAGTTTATTTATATTTTCCCGTACCATGCATATATCGACCGAAAAATAAATCTTTCTATTCTCCATTATTCTTTGTGCGACCGAAATTCGAATTTTGGATTTTTCGAGAAAATTCGAAGAGTTGTGAAAATCATTCTGGAGGGATCCCAAAAAGAAAAATTTGTTTTCTTCAAACTTTTTCTCATATCTTGCGTTGTTTGGCTAAAAATTGTCATTTTTTAAATTATATTTTCGAATTTTGAAAATGCCACTACTCTTCATACAAAATAGCTGGTTAACGAATTCGACTTGTCTTTTTGGTCCCTTAAAATGGATGCAAAAGCACGATCGAATATGATCATTCTTTCGGAAGTTATCGATTTCACTGATTATTTTTCATTATTTTTTGTGCCATATAAATGGAAATTTTAGATTTTTTGAGAAAATCCAAAAAGTTGTATTCACCATCTTGTAGGGCACCGAAGAAGAAACATTTTCTCTTTCTAACTCGCTTTCTAATCTTGCGTCATTTGTCTAAAAATTCTTATTTTCGTCCAAATTTTTGAATTTTGAAAATACCATAACTCTGAAAATTTTGTTTTTATTAAAAAGTAATTAGGATAAATTGTTTCACTTTTAATGTGCTACATGGAATTATACTTACAGTTTTTGATTCTCGAAAAAAAAAGTAAAAAAAGAGTTCAATATGCCCAAACCCACGAAAAAATTATTCTTAAAAAAGTATCAGAACA
>WSXT02215587.1:0-17339 GCA_011762715.2 Neuroterus valhalla | reverse complement strand
CTACTCTGTTTTGAGAGGAGAGATATCATTATTGAGGCAACTTAATGGTGAGATGGTGCACAAGAATGAGCTACTCACCGAGTTATTGAAAAAAACTAAAGAGGAATTGAAAAATGTTTAAAATAATCATATTCAAAATACTTTTTCTTATGTTGAGGCTGCAAAGAATACCGTAAAAAGGGTTCGACATAATCCTGCATGTTACAATTGTTGTAGAATTGGACATGGAGGTAAGGAGTGTGAAAATGAAAGTGTTTGTATGAGATGTGCTGGGACGCATCAAACAAAATACTGTGATGGTAAGTCACCACTTAAATGTGCACACTGCTGTTATAAAAATAGTTTACTAAATGAAAACAAACAAACTGATCACCTTCCAACAGATACAGATAAATGTGAATACTTAAAATACAGAATAAACAAAAAAATTAACACAGCCGATTACCAAATTAAACCTAATGTGCCAAAATACTGGGGTTTCAATGGAAAAATAAATAAAACTATTGAAAATTTAAAAGAAGTGAACGAGACTTTAAATACTGAAAACTTAACTAAATCACATAGAAATACTGAAGCGGATGATAGTAATAGTGTACAGAGTGAAAATGATGGGCAATTGCCCTCTTCTAACGATAACCAAAGGATAATCAACAGTAAGAGGCAACAACATAAACAGAATACGCATCAACAACAACAAGCAACTACAAGCAAAGCAAAATAGGAATGGCGGATCTTCATGAAGACTTCGTGTAAGCACAAGAAACTAGTGTCGCTAGTGTAGAGAATCTGAACTGTTTGACAGGCGCCAAAGATTTGAATATAGTTTTGGTAAATATACGTAGTCTAAACACGAATTTCAATAATCTCGAGGTATTTATTGAACGTTTCAAAAATAAGCCTGACATAATTGTTTGTATGGAAACTTGGGTATTACAGGAATGTAATTATTTTGAATTGAAAAATTATCGAACTAAAAAATGGTAAAAAAATTAAATTATCATCTCTATATAGATGTCATGATATAGAAAACGATGATTTTATAAATATTCTATATGATTACATAACTAGCAATAAAAAATATCAAAATAATCTTGTCCTGGGGGATTTTAATATCAATTTGTTTGATAATGATGAAAGTATAGAGAAACATATAAATAATCTTTTAGAGTCGTGTTACAAGCCTCTTCTCATTGATATAACAAGAACTAGTGATATAAAATGATCACAAAATTTCGGTAAACTTACTAGAAAGATTGCATCACTAACCTGGGATCCGATATATGTGGAAAATGGTCCAAACAAAGCCTGTGATTTATTGATTAGCACGATACAAAATGTAATAGAAACCAGTTCTTAATTGGTAAAACCGAACAAGAAATGCATACCGAAAAATAAATGGATAACCAAAAGCATAATAACTTCTTGTTTAAGAAAGGAGAAGCTTTACCTCAGTTGGAAGAGAGATCCTGAAAATCATCATAAAAAATCTGAGTAGAAAAAATATATCAAAATTTTGGATAGAGTAATTGAAAAAGCAAACTTGATATATGATGAAGAATTGTTTAATAAGGCTAGGAAAGACAGTAAAAAAATTTGGCAGTCAATTCATGATAAATTAAATAGAACCAAGAACAATAAAAATACTGATATTAAATATCCAATTGATAATGATAAAAAACTTGTACAGTCAAATGAGATTGCTGAAACTCTCAACACTTTTTTTACAAATGTTGGATCTAATCTAGCAAAACAAATAAAAAAAACCAAAAATTCTGAAGTCAAATTGCCAAAATGGAATAGCAACTCCTTTTTTATGAAAGAGGTCACTAATGAGGAGATTTTCAATGCATTAATCGTCAACGAGGTAGTAAGTACTGTTTTGCTGAATGAATTTCTAGAACTGGCTATTGTTTTACTAAATTTATTGGGTCTTCCAATGAACCTTCCCTGCGTAGTATATGCTCTTGCTTTTCTATTAATTTCCTTGCTGATTGGGGTTCAATAAGCTGGCGCTTAACGGATCACTTATAGATAATTATTTCTTTGGAATGTTGAGCCTTGGCAGCTCTGACCTAAGCCGCGCCAAGTGAAAGGATTTATTTTGGAGGAAAGTGACTACCAGTCTAAAAATCTGAATTTCAATTAAAACCAAAATTAATCCTGTCTCATTTGGCGCACAACGTGGGGCGAGTTGGGATATTTTTTGTCGAAAATATTGTAAAATCCAAATTCTTTTGTCAATTCATAGTGTAAAAATATGCGTAGCGCTTGTCTGTGTAATAATCTAAAGCTTTGCGTGATTGCATGAGTCATGCTCCTCTCAGCCACTGTACACTCTTGGCGTGTTTATAAACACAAACTTCAACCCTGCGAAGGTTAGATGCTTATTTTCTTGTGCAGCTTTGCATTTAATCCTAACACTGCTTTTGTATTGTGCATGAATTTGAGGTATTCATGTGAAAATATTGCGTGAAATTGTGATAATTTGAACTGCTGTTATTGAAATTGTATCCATGTTATTCAACTGGTTTCACATTTGAGGTTATATCACTTTTCATATCTGTCAATTCTACAATGGTGGGAACCTAAATTTATTATTGTCGACTATAGACAGGCAGCAAAGATCTTGCTCTTGCTGTTTGACGATAGCAAAATAATTAGAACCCATAATTCACGGTTCTAACGTACCATTTTCAAGTCGAATATAGACTTGGAAAATTACTAGTGATAAGTATATAGTCTTATGACACATGTAGACAGATCGTTTCGTGACTATTGTTAAGTGAGCCAAATTTTATTCAAAGTATGTTGACTCTCTTTATCGAATGAAACGCTAAAATCGTTGAAATGATTTGAGTCCCATAGATGACTCAAACGAATGAAAAATTCTGAAACGCGTAATAAATGTGCCAATTTCGGTGTAACTTAGGTCTTAACCTGGGTATTTCACGATATAGTTAAAAGTTACAGTGAATAATTGTTGGTTCACTTAGGTCTTGCCCTGAGAAATTCACAATAAGATATTTATCTATATGAATATTAAAATTGTGTTATATCGAAATTAAGTATTCAGATCTTGCTCTGGATATTTAATAATTAATTGAATTCAAATTATTTTGAGAATTTACTGGTTGTTAGGTCTTGCCCTGACATCCAACAGCAGTTAATGAATTTTAGTTAGAGGTACAAGTTGTTATGTCTCGCCATAACGGTTTGAGACAATTGAATTACTGATGAAATTAACATATGGATTTTGCCCTGATTGTTTAATGGAAAATTTCAAATTTATTGGAAATTGAATGGCTGAAGCCCTGCTTCAAGTTGTCCAAATAAATGCTCGATTAATGAATGCTTTACCCTGGCTTTTCGTTTGCTCACTAAAATTGAAATTTTGGGAAGTACGTCAATTTTAAGGTCTCTCTCTGATTAGTGGCGAAATAGCTGACTTTATTTTTTTCGCTTCGGAATTTTCCACATACTCAAATCTTTCAAAAATGGTCGAGGGGGATTCGAATTTTATTTTGAACTATTGTTTGATACGGATCGGGGTGGCTCGAGCGTCATTTTGTTCATTCCGAGAATAAATACAGTGATCTCGGTAATTCAAGGGGAAGAGAAAGGGGACGAGGTTCTCGTGCAGTGACTCCTACCCGGACCAGAATTATATGATATTGGAGCGCAAGTTAGAATCACTTACCATCCGATTCGATGAAGTAATCCCGCAACAAAGTGATTTGTTAGGGAGGCTATTATCACTGAGTGGGGATAAGAATAGCCGAGGTCACATCGGCAACTGTGAAGACCCTCTCCCGAATACTTCCAACAAACACGGTCTGAAAGAGAAGAAATTCGTTGACTGTACCCGGCAATAGAAATATTTCGAATTATCTCCCGGATGACGAGTCAAACCCAAATGCCGTTCAAAATGACAGTCGACGTAATTCTAATCATTTTTTGACAAACCCCTTGTCTGGTACGAGAGCTTTCGCTCGTTTCGACAAAAATCGGGATTTGACCGTGACTTTTAGACTGAGGCCAACGCGCGACACGCACGGAGTGGGTGAGTGAACAATTCCGATTTAGGAAGCCATAATAAAATTCCGCGGCTTAATAAAATAGTATTGGGCGAACCAGATGCCAACGAGCAGACAGTCGACAGAGAGATTTATGTCTCGGTGCAACGTTATCGCAAAATGACATCTATGGGGAGAAATATTTCCCAAAATACTCAGGGGAACAGACACTAAGTATGAGTCGCGCTTCGCTTCATTTGAACGATTCACGTGGTCTGCCATTGTCCGGTCGGATTTCGGGCACAGCCATTGCTCGTAGAACGGGTTCCTTGTTTTCCTGGCAGGATGATGACTCGAGCGAGGGCGACGGTCCTATTGGATTTGATTCGAATCAAAATCAGCATGTGCCCTCGATTCGAGTACCCGGTGGAGCGTCAAGAAGGATGACGCTGATTTCCTCCTCGAGGTTTACGAGTTGAAACTCGAGAAGAATGAAACCCTCGCGGAATTCGCGTGTGGAGCCAGACTCATATTCGAGCGTATGCAGTACCCACCGGAATCTAGAGAATAATTGAAACAAATCCTGGCCAAGTTCAATCCGCGGTTGGCTTTCGAGATTCTCAATTTATCCCTCAGAAACTACACTGAACTGTTGCATTACGTCAACGAACGTAGCTATCTCTACCAGAGATCAATTGAATCACAAAAACAGCGTCCAAGTTCTGGTCGCAAGGATTTGAGTTATGTTTAGGAACAGTTCGACTCAGCTGACGAGTCCGATGAGTATCCGAAACAAGACGAATTGAAGTCGGGCGGTGAGAATTTGGAGGACGATCGGGTAGCAGACTTTAATACTTTTCAACCACCACAGGCCGTGAACCTCAAGAAAGATCTCAAAGCTCACAGTTCGAAATCTATGACGCGACGAAGACTTGACCAAAATTCGGAAAAGTTCCAGAGGATGTCAAGTCAAACAAACACAGTAAATAGTAATATCGTGACAACCCCCGTGGATGAGCAAAATAAATCGGGAGTAAGACAACCTTTCGATCGGTTCAAATTATTCTGTTTCAATTGTGCGGAATCGGGACATTCCTTGCGCTACTGTACGTCAGAGCCGCAGATGGTCTGTTGCCTCTGCCGCGAAATGCCCGAAACAACCGGGAAACGCCAAGAGCCCTCAGTAACTCCGTCTCAGGCTACTGAAACCGAGGGCAAAATTGAGGACATTCAGGTTCCTACCTCATCTGAGGTGGTCAGCGGTGTTCGAAAGAATCTTAACATTGACCAGCCTAAAGATTTGGATGATGCCGATTGTGATGGTGGTAAGATGAGATTTAATGACCCTAACCTATTGGATTTGTGTCTATTGGACGACTTTCCTCGCGAGTCCGAGGACTCTGACGACGAGGTGGAGCATGTTTTAAATCCGAAGCATGCGGAATCGACTAAGGAAACGGTACCCTCATTTTCATTCTCAGATGAGGATTCCGAGGAGCGCAGAATCAAGTCGACTGATTTTAAGGAAGAGTCAGGGTCTAACTCTTTTAGATCCTGGTTTCTGTCTCGACTTCCCCCAGACGTCATACACCAATTAGCGCACAGAAAAATTTACCGTCCCGGTAACGCGAATCACGAAACAAAAAGGTCAATTAAGATACCTATCGAAATTGACATTTTCGGCGGAAAAATTGGCGGTATAATCGACAGCGTTAGTGCTAGGTCATTCCTTAGCAAGTCCGCTTACAAACGCGTTAAACAATTCCAAATTCAGGAACTAACATGTGACTTGACATCTCGTGCAGGCGTCCACCTCGGAGATCGGTCAGTCGTTAAAGGACTCGGTGGAGTGGGATTCGTCATTGACGTGAGTTACGTTTATGCACCCCAGTGGTTCAGTATCATGCCTGAATTGTCGGGAGATTTGATTCTCGGAATGAACTTTGGCTGAATTTCAAGGTGTTGGTCGATCCGTTCTCGCAGACTTATACCTTGAGTCAAACACCGCTACTCACTATCACATAGTCCCACGACATTAAACGAACTCCAAACGCTCTCAGCTGACGAGAGCAAGCGTCTGAGAGAATTTTCAGACTCCACATTTAATAAATTTGACAAAGAGTCCACTGGCGAGACCCAATTAATGAGGCACATGATTGGGTTGAGTGATATAACGCCTCATCGGCAGAAACCGTATCGACGAAGCGAAACAATACGCAAATTTATTAGTGAAGAAGTCGATCGCCTGTTGGAGAAGGGTTACGTTTCGTGGAGTAATAGTGAATGGGCATGTCCGCTAGTAGTCGCTCCTAAAGCAAATGGTGGACTTAGGTTTTGCATAAATTACCGACCCCTTAAGCAGAAGACAATCAAGCCAGCCTACCTCTTCCACAACATGAGATCTATCTTGTCTCAACTGAACCAAGCTAAGTTGACCTCAACTCTTGACATGAGTGAAGCTTTCCGACAAATTCTAATGGATGAAGGTAGTCAAAAGTATACGGCATTTCCGGTAGGAGGAAGGGGATTGCTGGAGTGGAATGTGATGCCATATGGCTTAGCTGGGGCTCCCTCTACCTTCCAGCAGTTAATGGACCTTCTTAGAAGGAAATATCAGGAGTTAATTTCCGAGAGGGAATTGCCAAACAAATAGCGTGATCAGGTTTTTACATACCTCGATGACTGGATCATTGTTAGCCAGGATCTCGATAGAGGGGCTAAATTGATCCTGAATCGCAAAAAAAGTAGCTTTGCCTGTAAAGATGTAAAGTTGCTTAGGTATCTTGTGGATGAATTCGGTATGAGACCTAATCCCGAGAAAATCCAACCAATAAATCCAACTAAGAATCCAGGGGCAACTCAACAAATTGACGAGTCCGAAGGTTCCTTGGAAGTGGACCGAGGTTGAACAGAAGGCGTTCGACGACGTTAAAAGAGCCCTTATTGAGGCCCCTCGTTTAAACGCCCCATTCGTGGCCAACCCTTCATTTTGTACACCGATGCTGGTGACTTTGGCTTGGGTGCAATCCTGGTCCAAAAGGACCCGGAGACGGATTTTGAAAACTTGGTTTGAGGTTTTGAGTCGGCCATTGAGAGGCGCGGAGTTACATTACACAACTACTGAAAATGAGTGTCTGGCAGTGGTTTGGTCCGTAGAGAAGCTAAGATGCTATTTAGAGGGTATACCGTTCAAGGTCGTCACCGACCACCAAGCATTGCAATGGCTCCATGGATTGAAAAATCCTATAGGTCGCCTGGCGAGATGGGCAATTTACCTTTATCAATACAACATAACGGTGGAACACCGACGAGGAACCACAAATGAAGCTCCTGACGCACCCTCACGCATATTCAATGTCGACGTTGACCCTGGTGAATAGGAAAAAGTCTTTGAAGGAACATCCAAGAACGAATCCAGTTGAACACGATTTGCGATCAGGATTGGTACGAGACTAAGTTCAAGCTCGTCAAAAATCAGCCTGACAGATTTTCCGAATTGAAGGTCGAAGCAAACGATTTGTTTTATTATCGTCCCGATTATGAGAAGGCCCTGATCGACGATGAATACCGTGGAAAAAGGTGGTGAAACCCTGTGACGTTGTAACTATCCTTCGCGAAAACCACGATATTCCGCAAGCCCAACATTTGGGTCGCGATAAAACGCTAGATAGGATTCGTCAAAATTATTATTGGCCAGGTATGACTCGGGATGTCAGATCCTTCGTCGAAGATTGCGAAATATGCGTCAAGGTGAAATATAATCAGAGACCTTTGAAAGGATACCTGACTACCAGGCCCTTACAATCACCTTGAGCCCAGCTATCCGTTGATCCCATCGTTTCTCAGACACAAACAAAAGAAGGGAACTCTAACCTAATCGTTGTTCAGGACTCATACACTGAGTATATCAAGTTATTTTCAGTTCGCCATAGAACAGGAAAGTTCGTTGTGGAAGCTCTCGAGACTCTGAAGATTGAGATGGAGAGCGAACAGGATTATTTCTCTTTGATAGAGGGTCTCAACCTTGCCACACGGAAGGACAGGGGATTGGCTATCAGCTTTTCAACAAAAGATAACAAACCTGGCAACGTAGTGGCAAAACAGTCGACAAGCTGCAGCAAGGAAGCCAGAAAGCTCTTGGAGGAAATTAAAAATCTACCTCCCCCCAAACTCAAACTCACTAAACCAACCCGAATGTCAGCAGCTGAGGTTCATGCGGAGAACCTTCGACGAAATCGGATCCCAGTAAGCAGCCACGCGACCAAGGAACTCACCAACGGAGGACGTCAAATAAGATCGACCGATGATCCTCGAGCGGTGGTAGCCCCGTCAGTTATGGTCAAACCATTGCCTCTCAACCGTATCCCTAGATTTGACGACGTCATCAGGGAACTGGGCATCCCACATCTGGTAAAACCGCACGGAGAAGAACAACCAATCTACATGGCAGATTGCCGCATTATAAGCCAGAGTCTGCTCAAGGACCTCATTAGAAAGAGGGCAGAGATCCTTGTAAAGAAAATGGAGGCAACGAAAATTGACCGTGAAACGCAGACATTCGTCTCTAGTGCGGGAAAGAAGCACGTTGGCGGCTGCGTTAACTATCGTTCAAAGAAGCACCACTTCAAGGACTGCAAGCTTCCATATCGCCCTGTATTTTGTCAAATGTGCGGAGCTGATGGCTTCGATACGGATGATTGCATTTATCCACATGGGATAGAGCACGAGTACGCCCTGGGATGTTGCCCAGGCTGCTCCACATATTTGTCCTTGTTCTGCCCTGAATGTCCCGTCTACAACATCCGTCACCAAGGGATGGTCGATTGGCTCAGGCTCAATTATGCCACCTGGCCAGCATGGGCCATCCCCTCTGATCATCGTTATCTCATCGGTGAGGGTGAAGAGGAATTGAAAAGGAAAGTCAAGGACAATTTTGACGACAAGAAGGACTATCCGAATCGGGGGAGAAGCTTCCTAATCAGGGAAAACGCCCTCCAGGCTGTTACGAAACCAGTCAATCCGGAGGCCAAGAGCGCTATCCAGCTGTCAGAAGAAAAGAGGAAACTCGCCGTCGAATCCCTGCTTGCCCCATCCGTCAACAAATCTTTCGGCGAGATCATGAAGGAAAGGCCAGAGTTGCCAAAGTGCAATGTCTTGGTGGTTGGAGGAGCAGTACAGTAGCAGCCGGCCAGGTTGAAGGATACATAGGAAGCAAAAGAGAAATGAGCAAAATGACAGCAAATGAGGTCTACAACAATCAACAAAGTGCATCAAGATTGGTCCAAGCTCATACAAATGAATCCAATACATCGAAAACTGATCTAAATACATGCAATAAAAAAAAAATCAATGCTGAAAAATCTTCAGCAAACGCTTGTTACCTAATTTTTTCAATTATTTCTTATAGTTATAATATTGTTTCAAATGTCTCTAGTTGTAACAATCTGAAAATGATTATCAATAGCAGTAATGTTGATACTTCTTAAATATTGTCATATTCATAACGATGCTTTACTTAACACATCAATAAAAATGTGGAAAATTCCTGAAGAGAAAAGAATATGTGAAAAAAGTAGAAATACATTAATTCTTCAAGGTGAAAATTACATGTAAATCTTCAAAATCTCCGAAATTTTTTCAGATTCTGACAATTTATTAATTATCCTTCTCTCGAATATTAGTGTCGAACGAATCAAGAAATAAATTATCTCTGTGATTATGATGAAACCCGTACTTCCTGCAAAGCCACTGCGGATCCGCAGTCTCAAACTCACGTACTGCCAGCGCTGAGGTCTAGAGTCAAGCGTGCTAAAAAACTTTTTTAATCAGAAAAGTTGTTGATGGAAATCTGACCAATGTTGACAACATCTTATTTCATGGGTTTATTCGTGAGAAGGATATAAAGTAACTATGAAGAGTTCAAGGAATAGTAATCTAAACTTAAGATCTTGTTAGCTGATGCATCACCTCCAAGGATAATCTTTCAAATTTCCGCGAATCTTAGAACATTGCACTGACTTGGCGAAAACTACCCAAACCGACACAAATTCACAAGGAATTCTAATAATATTCTTGGAATCAGTCAAGCTTTCGAGATGTCTCGATCGAAAATTTCCCTTAAATTTTCCTAAAAATTCCTAAAATTTTCCCAAAATCAAGGGACTATATGCGGCTATCTTGAAAGATGCAACCTTTTATTCCAAGTTTGCAAAAAAATAGATTCGAAAGTTCGAAAATCCGAACGTATGGTTTATTAGAATTACAAATATTTAAATTGTACTTTGAAAGGTTCAAAATATATCATACATGTATGTACCTGGTAAGCTGTACGTGATACGTAAAAACAGTCTTTCCAGCTTCATCAATGGGGGAAGGCTGTATACAAATACATACGTTGTCACATATGAATATATATGCATGCAAATACATAATTCATCATTTTCGAAGTGTTAGAAGCCTGAAACTGACCTAACTTTTTCACTAGGAAATATTCAGAAACTTTTTCTGGTAAGCTAGTAACTAGAAATGGTGATCACCACGTAGAATGAGATGGCGGACTAGCAATTACTAGACATTTTCGGTGTCCGACAGAAGAACGTGGTAGATGCCATTTTTCACAGTGTTTCTCGGCACGTGTGCATGGAAAAATAAACTCTATGGCAACTGTCATTTACTAGGTTCTTCCGTTAAACAGCAGATTTCTTGTCCTCCTGTACGAAAAATTTATTCTTAGAAATCGTAACGAGGTCTCAGCTACACATGGCGTTACTGTACTTTCCCTCACTTGACCTAAATCTAATTACTAGATACTATCACGCCTTCAACTCCAATGACGTGCAAGCGAGATGCGTCCCATATAAGGACGCAGCTTTGTGGCATGGTAAACGCCCGCGTGCGTTGCACAATTGGTAAACGGGTTATTTTGAATATCCAACCACACGGGGAGAGGGCCCAACTCTCATGCCTCAGCCCCCACAACATTTTACATAGTCAACTGGAAAATTTGTATGAAAAACGCTTTTTCTTATAAAATTTTTGTCTGGTATTTCTTCCTTAAAAGTTGAATTTGAATCAGTAGTTACTAATGAATAATAACAGTTACATAAACTTATTACTATTAAGTTATGTAATACTCATCTCTTGCTTTCAAATTGCAAACCAAAAATAAATGAGAATAATAAGAATAATGAAAATGAGATAAATCTTATCATTGGAGTAATATTGGGGAGACCGACAGCCATTTTTATAACAGACAAAACCTGTGTTTCAACGCTTTCCCGCAAAGAAGAGCTAGTTTCAGTTGTAAATTATATGATGTCGAATTGAACAGGTGGGCGAAAAATGCCACTATTATAAACCACGATTAATAGAAACTCAGTTTGAGATTACGTGATAATAATCGAGAGTGAATTTTGTAAGAAATAACATGGTCTGATCAAACTTATTCAAGCTTCGAATCATCGATTTCAATTACCTGTAAGTTGAAGATTTTCACCAATATCTTTGAGGATGTTCATCAACTTCTCGCCTTTTGCCTTTGGCTTAAATATGGTACTTGAATCATTATTATCCGAAGGCTGACTTAGTTTCACAACTTTTAGTATTTCCACTGCTTCAGCTAAAATTGTGTTTACTGCGGGTTCGAGTCGACTCTTTTTATGGGGACTGTGCAATACGATGCTCTCTTTCGGATTTGTGGAGTATCCAGCTACACATGCTGTTGATGGAACTGATGCTACTCTGGATTGGAAGGTCACTTCTAGAGACTAAAATATATGTAAATATGTAGCTGTATTCCGATTCAAGACAACTTAATATGTATTCCTCTCAACTTTTCTAATATAAGAAGTTTATTATGGTAATTTATGTTATTCATACCTCGATAGTTTGCTCTACTTTATCAATTTTTACATTGGAGTTGAGCAATGTAGCGGATAATGCCAGTACTCTAGGTGAATTGGATTTGGGGTATTCTTTGAATCGTTGCATGATCTGACGCATAGGATGATCATTGACTGCCCTGTGGCACTCGTCGAATATGATTAAATTTACTCGGTCCAGTGACATTATTCCATGATTCAGGATATCGACGAATATCTGGGCTGTCATGACTAAAATCTGAAAGTATAGATGTAAATAAGGAAGCTTCCTTAAGCCACGCATGAGGCCAAATTTTAGCCATCCTGACCCCCCCACCCCTCTTCCCATATGGTCCACCGTGTCATTCTCAGCCCCCCTCCCCAGGGTGCTTCTAGATTCATTTTTTCAATAATAAAAAAATATATATAAGGTTTATCTATTTTCAATCCTCCTAAGTATAATCATTGTCAACAGATGTGCGACACTAGCCACTCATACAAACGACTGATGGCTGGTTTCTTCGTGCGGCGTCACATATGAAGATATTCTGCAAGCGAGATTATGATAGTATTTCAGCTATTAAATCATTCGAGCAATTAAAAATCAAATTCGGAAATGGCATAAAGAAGAACCTACAAATTTTTTAAGAAAATGCGAACGTGTAAAGGAAAAAATGCGAGTCTATATCAATTTGCAAAAATAACCAATATTAAATATGGCCTTGGTTAAACAATAGTGGTCGTTTCTCAATATCTTCACATAGATTTTTTTTAACCAAAATCTATTTCGCGATCCTCCTCTCATTGCATCGACTTAGACTCACAGAAACTCTTTAGCATTTGAAATCCGCTTGACCCTCACATTTGGAGTTGAGGGGACTTGCTATATCAAAATCTTCGACCCAATGTAAAATGTAGGTCACAGTAGAACAGAGGATAAACTGGAAGATTCAGGATATGCTCGATTCTTCACGAATATATTAGCACTTAATTTTTACACAAAAATAATTATTAATACCGTTTCGTGTTCTTGGCGGGTACGCAGAGTGTGACGCGAAATTTTCGCCCTTGAGGCTCATGATTCCGGTTTTACTTAGCAGCTTACTATCGTCAGTCACGGCACACGGTACGCCTTTTCCCGCAAAACGACATCGCTGATAAGTGCAAGGATTAATAAACAACTCTCCAATTGTAGCACGAATGGAATAATCGATCACGTAAAAATTTACATCGATTAGACTAAAGCGACCAACTCGCATTTCCTTCACTAGTGCAAATATTTACAATAATAAAATCTTGCTTCATTATTCACCTCACTTCTGACCTGATACTATTATGTCATAAGCGTCAAGAAAAATTCCCAATACGGACAAAAATCATACATAATTAGTTTCATAATCAATACTTTACAAATAGTATAATACCCCACAAAGGCAGGAAGTCGGAAATTCCTGCACTGCGCGCCACGATGCCCTCGGCTTTGCCCTCGGCCTCGTGAAACGCAGTTCATGTCTTCAATCTCCTGCCCGTGTAGTGTATACTATTTTTCTTTATTTCCGGTCGTAAGTATGTTTACAAATTAAGTTTTCAGTTTTTGATGCCTATACCGACATTTGCGAGCACAAGCAGAGCGAGTACTGTTGGTTGGGGGCAGGCATCTAATATATATGAAGAGCCTAATATAATCACCCTTTCAAAAGATACAAATTCATTACCATAAACTACAATGTCTCATTTTTTTTCTTCGATAAGTTTTAAATTGACGTCGCTTTTTAACTCACGTCCGCTGACACATAAAAACACTGATAAATTCCAAGCAAGCAGCTTCAAGGTTATACATAAAAACAAGAGTGACAGCCGTTAGCGACTCTACTGGCTAGGTGTAGTAGCGGCAGTCTCCTATATCGGTGTGCGCGATAAAATTGTTTGCTTCCGCTGACGAATAAGTATCCTTCAACAAACATTTTCAATGTTTCGAAACACGGATTTTTAACAAGCCTGAGAATAGATTTAGATGCATGTAATCGCAAAAAAGGCACTTATTTCATATTCAAGACTTTTGAACAGCTAATATGAAAATATAAACCACGTAGCGTTGACGACCACTGGTTTACAGTGTCTGTCATAGACTCATCTGGGACTCGTTCCCAACTCGCCTACAACTACCCTGCGATTTGATTCTGATCGAACAGCAAACTAAACACTTGAGTGGTACTGCCTAGTTTCCCTACCTTTAGCCCAATATAATACTTCTTTATCAATATCTAACGTCACTTCAATTGAGGAACTGCTGGTCACCCGTTCTACATGTTAGACATTGCTATTCTGGATCTGATTAAACCAACTCTGGCACCCAGTACTATTGAGAATAGCAACTTATATGTGTTGATATTACCGGAGTTTCCTCGATTTCTTCTAACCATTTTTCCTTAGTCCAATAATCAACCTGCATGTCTCCGCTAAAACCCTTAGATCTCAGACCAGTGTGTCTAGCAAGGTATTCAGTCTGCTGGCTCACAAGTGGTATTGTATTAACGGCAAAGATCGTCCGTTTTCCTCCTCTGCTATACGGTCTGTAAAACATATAAGAAGAATATTGGCACTATTATTATGGCATAAATGAAAATCCGTTCATGTAGCAAGCTAAGGCACATCAACAAGGGTTTCGTAGGTAAACGCACTAATACTCTCTTTGCCTCTATATACAGGTGTTTTTGAGGTGGTGGAAACTTTCAATGAATCGCAAAGCACAACCCTGAAACTATTCTTGCATAACTTTGAGGTATTGGCCTAATCCTTGTTCTCTGTGAGTCTCTTTTCCTAGCTATTTTACAATGACTTTCCACTTCGAGAATCTCTTTTCAGATCTCAAGTCAGCACAAAATAAATTATCAAGTCAAAAGTTTGGAAAATAAATTAGAAGGCCCTGAAAAACAATAGAATAATCCTTAATTTTTAGAATCACGAACCAATTCAAAAGAATTTTGATGTGGAATTATAACTTTAGTACCATACAAACGTTTCTTAGTGTTTCTTATTTGAATAAGGTCGTTAAGGTCATGTAATTAATACATGAGTCACGTGACACAAATTATCGTTTTTATAATAATTGTATGTTGATGGTATAATTGGCTTTAGGGTCACGAAAGAATTCAAATCAATTTGTCATTGAATCAGACGTTTCGGCCTCTGTTATCGGCCATCATCAATGATTTATTTCTTAAATTGAAGTACAAAAATGTTTTGGTTCGTGAAGATACACAATTTTATGGTGAAAATAGTTTTTTGTAGGGACCGACGGCAGTAGCTGCGTGGTAACTTCCGACTTGGGCGGGATCTCGAATGTCAAGCATGAACGGGCGCGGTTAGCGCTCGAGTGGGTGAAAGTTCAGGATTCTCGCTTTGTCGTGTTTCCATTACGTTTAATTACCGTTGAGCGGGAAATTTGACGCTGAGGATCGGTTTAGTCATTCGATGCTATCGAATGCCTACATCTAAACTCGTCTGTCGATAATCCACTGCGCTCAGGAGTTTTGGTTTTCTGCAATTTTACTCTGCTCTGACCAAATGTTCAGGCGAATGTGAGCGTTTTAAATTGAAAATCCGGCTGCAGACGGTAGGGGTTTCAGAGATTGAAAATCACACAGGATTGAGTACGTCAGGCATTGCTTGGAGGCTTATTATGAGAGTTGGGGTTATTGGGGATATGGGGAAGGGATTTGAGTTGAAGGGTTAAACGTCTGATGATCTCCTGTGAGGGAAGAATATAGATATGTAAAAACCCGAAAAGGGTATACATGGAGAGATAAATTTAATCTAATCTAGTTTTTCGTAGGTATAAAGTAGGACAAAAAATGTTGAAACTCTTTAGTGATTAAAAATAAATCACTTTAAACAAAAAAATTAATTTTTTTATAATATTCGTAAATTCCGTTGTCATCGTTATTCATAAGAGTATTCACAGAACTTTACAAAATTTGAAAGTCACATCAATTAATGGGGAACTCACCTTAAGAATCTCAAGAAAAATGTTGGGAATAAAGCAGAGCACTGGAGGAAAAAAAAACTCTTATTTCGAAAATTTTTTTCCTTTTTTTCGTTTGCTCTTTTGTTTACGAACTGCCATGCCTTGAGAACGAGGCAAAACTGACTAGAGTAAATATGCAAGTTTAGGCGATTCTAGCTTCTTGTGAGGGACGAATTATCGGAGAAAAGTGGTGGAAAGCACATAAAAAAACATTAAAACACGTTTTCGAAATGTAAATGATCTAACCCCAATTTTTAAATCAAAAAAAGATCCCATTCCTACAGATGATAACACAAATGTTGTCTACAGTATACCTTACGCAGAGTGTGAATCAGTATATATAGGCAAAACTGAACGACCCCTGAGAATTCGGAAAAAATAACACGTCAAGAATGTTTACCGCCTCCCCAGCAAATGAACAGCCCGGACCAAACACGCATGGGATCAAGAACATAAATTCAACCTCAACCAAACGCAAATCCTAGAAAAAACTATAAATTACAAGAAGAGAAAGGTATTAGAAATGACTCACATAGCTAGTAATTTGTAGGCCGTAAGCCAACGTACTGACACAGAAAATCTCTGCTTTTTTATCACGCGCTATTAACGAAACTTGATCATTAGATGACCTATCAGTCCCAACTAATCAATAAATATTCTATATTCAGTCACAAGCATTCAACAATTAAAAATTGAATATTTAAGATAACAAATTTCCATCAACTATTGCATGTAACAAACAAAACAAAAAAAATATAAATAATAACAAGAATAATCAGAATGAATAAATAAAATGGAATAAATAATTTTTACATTTTCAATTCTTCAATACGAATCCACTCCGCATTCCTAGCATAAACACAAAAATTTTATTGTGTATCTTCACTTACAGCACTGAGGCCCTTTTAAGTGTCATGTTTCATTTTATGATCCTCTTGGACAAGTGAAATGCATCCTTTCCAGAGTCCCTTTAAATTACTCCTCTGAAATTCACCACGGTGTCTTTTTTATGTGTTTTCCACCACTTTTCTCCGATAATTCCTCCCTCACAACCAGCTAGAATCGCCTCAACTTGCATATTTACTCTAGTCAGTTTTGCCTCGTTCCCAAGGCATGGCAGTTCGTGAACAAAAACGCAAACGGAAAAAGTTTCTCAAAATAAGAAAAAGTGTTCTGTGTTTCTTCAGTGCTCTGCTTTATTTCCGATTAATTTTTTTTTAATCACTAAAGAGTTCTAACATTTTTTATCTTACTTTATACCTACAAAAAACTATTTTCACCATTAAATTGTGTATCTCCAAGAACCAAAATATTTTTGTACTTCAATTTCAGGAACAAATTTATTTTTGTATTTATTCAAAGAAAGTTCCTAGGGCTAGTTAGCCCTCTAAGGAACAGGTAGTACATAAAACAGATATAATAACCGTGGAACAGTGATCG